>CAODLS010774903.1:0-23018 GCA_948243855.1 Flueggea neowawraea
AAGTTTCGGTTTTTCTCACAACGTTAGGTATACTTCTTGACACCAAACTTTCTGTTTTGTACATGCATGTTCTTGGGTGGTTTCTTTTTGTTTTGGTTGGACTAATAACCTTAAAAGACTCATAAGAAACCCAACATCCTGGCAAGGCAAACATCGTGGACGATGCTTTGAATAGGAAGTCGATGGGGACTTTAGCTCACGTTGTAGTTGAGAGACAAACATCAGTGTCAGAGTGGTAGAGATTGTGGAAGATGGAGTTCAGTTATAGTTTGGAGTTCAGTTATAGTTTGATAACTCTAACGTTTTGCTTGGTCACGTTGAGTCTAGGCCTATATTATTTGATTGGATCCGAGAAGCTCAGAAGGAGGATTCCGATATGCAGGATTTGATCAAAAAATTTTGATCATCTGGCGTACCTAGGTTCAGTGTTAATGATTCTGGATTTTTGTGGTTTAGGTTGAGGTTGTGCGTACCACTACCACCCTTTGGTGGTTTACGCGAGGAGATTATGACCGATGGTCAAAAATCCACATATTCTATTTACCCAGGGTACGTTAAGATGTATCGGGACATTCGAGAGTCCTATTGGTGGTCAGGGATGAAGAAGGATAACAGTGAGTTTGCCAGCTGATGCTTTACTTATCAGTAGGTCAAGTTTGAGCATTAGTGCCCTTTAGGATTGATGCAGCAGTTGCCTTTTTCGAAATGGAAGTGGGATCGTATCATGATGGATTTCATGGTTGGGTTGCTAAGGGCATCTTCAGGATATGACTCCATTTGGGTGATCGTGGACCGATTGAAGAATTGGCACATTTTTTGCCTACTAAGACGACATATGGAGCGACACGGTTGGCAAAACTGTATGTCGACCAGTCTTTATAAGGCACGTATGAGGCATTCTGGAGTGTTGTCATTCACTGGGTTCTGAACCCCTTTCTTTTCTTTGTTTATCCTACTTTTATTCTACATGTTGACATTTCGACTCAGCAATGTTTGACATCTCCGCTCAGTGAGGCGTTAGTTTATTTGGTTAGTGGGACCTTCTTGGATGTTCTACTCCATTTGTTTTAGAGTTCTGCACTAAGATGCTATTAGCTACTGGGTTTACATTTTTGTCTTTTGATTACTCTGATTTGCAATACAGTTGAGTTGTATTTGATTATATATATGTGTGTGTGTGTGTGTGTGTGTGTGTGTGTGTTTTATATATGTTTCTTTACAAACATTTTAAGTTAAAATGTTTTAATTAATGATATTTGGATAGAGTTTCTAAATCTCTGAGACTTGTGTGAGATGAGCTGGGCTCCTATAGACGATTTGTCCCGTGCACTGTTCATGGTCCGAAAATCGTGACAAAAGTAGCAAAAATATTAAAAATAATAACAAATCAAAGTTTTTTTTGTCACTTTTTAAATATGTCATTATTCGTCACCAAAATGTCATTTATTTCCCACATTATGTTACTTTACCGACAAAACGTAACACATTCCTAAATCACATATATACTCTAGAAATCACATATACTTTTAATTTAGGCACATATATTTTTATTATATGTCATTTTATATTCATGTTATTTTTCGTATAAAATTTGTTATTTGTTCTTACAATTATGATACTTTTTGTACAAAAAGTAATATTCTGTAAAAATAACATAGAGAAGCAAACAAGTAACAAAGACATTCAAAAAAATAACAAATCAAAGTTTTTTCTCACTTTTTAAATATGTCATTATTCGTCATTAAAATATCATTTATCTTCCAGATTATGTTACTTTACTGGAAAAAAAAATAAATACTTAAATCACATATAATTACTAAAAAATCACATATACTTTTAATTTAGTCACATATATGTCATTGTACATTTATGTCATTTTTCATATAAAATTTGTCATTTGTTCTTATAATTATGTCATTTTTTTGCATAAAAGTAACAATATATAAAATGACATAAAGTAGGAAAATAATCGCAAAAACATTCAAAAAAGTAACAAATGCATTTTTTTACTTTATAAATATGTCATTATTTGTCTTAAAAATATCATTTATTTCCAATATTATGTTACTTTCTTGAAGAAAAGTAATAAATTTAAAAATCACATATATTTGTAATTTAGTTACATATATTTTCATTATTTGTAATTTTATATTCATATCACTTTTCATATATAATTTTTCATTCTTCCTCATAATTATGTCACTTTTGACACGAAAAATAACAAAATATAAAATAACATAAAATAGCAAAAAAAGTTAAAAAAATCAAAATAGTAATAAATGGAAGTTTTTTTTTGGTCACCTTATAATTATGTTATTATTTGTCTTGAAATTTTCATTTATTTCCAATATTATGTTACTTTATTGAAGAAGAAAAAATCATAAATCACATATAAGTACTAAAAACACGAAATAACAAATTTGTAAATATGTCACTATTGCACTTGTCTGCCAAAGTCTATAAATTACAAAACTTAATGATGAAATTCATTCATTCTAGAGCGTATTATATTTTTATCACATTAATTCCTCAATTAGAAGTATAACTACATGATACTACTTCTGAAATTAACAAAGTATTCATGCTAAACCTGCTCAATGATTTTTCCATGAAATTTTTTGCATAAGATTACATACATCATTTCAATCCATATTTTTTATTTATATATAGTAAATACAATATAAAGTATATTCACTACGTAATTACATAACTCGAAAATATTGATCCATCATTTATCCTTTCTTTACTCTTCAAATATTTTCTTCAATCAACAGATTATTTACAAATTTTCATACATCATGTTGAATTTTCTCATGTACCAGAAGTTTTCTCCAATTTTCTCATGTTTCTCCATTTTTTCATATATCATAAAACTTCTAAGTAGTTATATGATTTGACTTTCCATTTAATTTTGGTCATTAATTTTCTCACCCACTCAATTAATATAAATAGTTAATTTAAACAAATATAATTAAATTGTTGTTTGTTTATGAATAATAAATTCGGTCACTACCCACTAAATTGTGTTTTTGTGCAATTTTCAAGAAGATGAGTACAAATTGTCTATTTGACTTATCAATTTTTTACAAATAAAATTATATATGCAAAATTTACGAATTTTTTTATAAAAAACATAATTTTTGTATAAATAAATATAATTGATGATTTTTTATCGAAAGTATAATTTATAAATATAATTGATGGATTTTTTTATCAAAGCATAATTTATGTATTAAAAAATGAGTTATGTGAATCTTTTATTATTTTTTTCATATATTAAAATTATCTTTTATCTTTAATAAGACTCCTGTGTACTAAAAACATTTCTCTTTTAAAAATAATCTAATATAATTAATCTCACATAAGCACTTTAAAGATTTAATGGCTATTATTGTTAACAAAATTAAATCAATAGTAGAAAATCACTTCAGATTTGATTGTGATAATATGTGGTCATTTTCATTTTAACGCTTTTTTCATTTAATGGCTCATAACTACTTATCAAAATTAATGGCCCAGATTACTTCTCTACTAATTGAGTTAGATGACTCAATGTCACCCAAGAAGCCACCGTGAAGAGTACCTCAGTAGACAATAAACCACCTCTTCGCAACGGTGCACAACAAAACTCCAAAGCCAATCATAGTTTTATCAGAAAGAGTACTAGAAAGATGCAGTCATCGCTTACTTGCACGCATGGAGTGACAAAAACGATCACTTTAACACCAAACACAAACCTCATTTCAACCCATCCACCACGAATCATCAGTGTCTTCACACTCAAACACACACAAAAATCCAACTTTCTCAGATCACAAACCCGACCAAATCCCATCCCACTGGTTTCCAATCCAAAACTAACTCAGAAAACACCAACAAAGCTTCATTGCGGCATTTCATCGAACGATCTAAGGAGTGACAATGAATGGAGTGTTAGGAAGTGGATTGAAGTGGTTGGTGAAGCAGTATCCACTGCATTTCCCATATGGGTAACATTGGGCTGTGCGTTAGGACTTGTTAAACCAAGTTGCTTCAATTGGGTCACTCCCAAATGGACTATGCTTGGGCTTACTCTGACTATGCTTGGTATGGGTATGACACTTACTCTTGGTGATCTCAGCTCAGCTTTTGCTATGCGCAAAGAAGTCTTCTCCGGTTTCGTGCTTCAGTACTCGGTTTGTACTAATCTTTTGCTTATTCTGGTTGTTGTGAAATTGGCTAAATTTATTGCTGTATTCTTTTGGTGTTTTGGGTTTCAGAATTGAAGCCTGATATATTGTTGACTTGTAGTATTGGGATTTGTCTATGCTTTATTATACTCTTATTCAAAACCACCAGTTCTCAAATCTGAGAACTTCAGATATTTGGAACTTTACCTGTAAAAAATTGTGCCTATGTTGTTTGTTTCTATTTTGTAAGTTGTAATGCAGCAATGGAACTTGCATGACACACCTACTCACACATATAGATTTTTACAAAATTGTGCCTCTATTGTTTCTGCAAATTGCTTGTTATGTAAATTCCCATACATGTTGAGGACAATACTATTATCAGGGGATTTCACATGCATGATGTATTTAATTTACTGTTACGCTTTGATGATTATGTGATCACTATTATGTGGTGATAGTTTATGTTACTTGGAAGCATATGAAACATTTGGGCAAAGTTATGCGTAATCTTGGACTATATTAATCCTAATCTAACAAGCTATAGGATATATCTGCAGCGTTATCATGTAATCTATTGAACCATTGATCTCTTTTTGCCTGTAGATAATGCCGATATCAGGGTTTCTTGTGAGTAAGCTCTTGAATTTGCCATCACATTATGCAGCTGGTCTAATACTGGTGGGTTGCTGCCCAGGCGGTATGTATAGTTAGTAGATATATTTTGTTTTCACAAAATGTCTACTGCTTCTTTTTCTCAAAATTTTCTTCCTGCTATGATTGGCCACAGGAACAGCAAGTAACATTGTCACTTATATTGCACGGTGTGTGTGTGTGTTTTTTTTTTACTATTTCTAATATCAATTTTTCTTTTATGCTTTTCAGTTACATCTAATAAAGCCATGACGTGTGTTTTCTTTATTTCCTTTCCAGTGGAAATGTGGCACTTTCAGTGTTGATGACAGCAGCAAGCACTTTGGCAGCTGTGGATGGTAAACTGACTTTGCTATTGTTTTATATGATGTTCTGATAGTTTGCAAGATAAAACCAAGTTTGTTGGCAAAAGGCCGATAAAAGGAACAAAACAACGCCTCCTCAAGTGGTTGTTTTCGTGACACCAAGTATAAAACTTCCAAATCTTTCCTTGGGCAGGTCATGACCCCATTTCTGACAGCCAAACTTGCTGGCCAATATGTTGCAGTGGACGCTGGTGGACTGCTAACATCAACCATGCAGGTAATATTTCCTTCCAAGCGCCTGGCACTCGTTTGATGTTGTCAGCTATAATGAAAAGATTGGTTTCCTTTGCTATGAACACAGGTTGTGCTTATTCCTGTATTAGTGGGTGCATTTTTGAATCAATATTTTCAGAACCTCGTTAAATTTGTATTACCATTAATGCCACCCATTGCTGTGGGAACTGTTGCTGTTCTGTGTGGAAATGCAATTGCCCAAAGCTCTTCTGCTATTCTCATGTCTGGTCAACAAGTTTTTCTTGCTGCATCTCTTCTTCATGCATCAGGCTTTTTCTTTGGCTATGCACTTGCAAGAATGCTTGGTCTTGATGTTGCATCATCACGAACCATCTCCATTGAAGTTGGCATGCAGGTACATAATTCTTATACTTAAGATTCACAGCATTCCTTCTTGGCCTACTTTATATTGAGTGATTCAAGTCCTCTATGGAGATTCAGTTTGTTGTAAACATTTTGAACTTTTTACCATGTCAGCCCTTTTGTATGTCAGATATTCCGTAAAGCTCACTCTTCTTACTTTCATGTTTTTCTTCCAGAACTCGGTGCTTGGGGTCATTCTTGCAACTCGGCACTTTGGGAACCCACTGGCTGCTGTGCCATGTGCTGTGTCCAGTGTATGTCACTCAGTCTTTGGTAGCATCCTCGCAGGAATCTGGAGACGCAGCTTGCCTGCCAAGAATCAGAATGGATAAATTGTCTATAAACTTTATGTAGTTGGGGATTGGCTTCTAAAACTTGTTTGCTCGGTGAACAACCTGACCTCAGAAACATGGTGTTCTGGTTTCCACGAATGCATCTAGGTGTGCAGTGCCAAATTCAAATCAAGTTAAAGACTACATTTGTTTTCCTTTTTTTTTTTTGATGAGTCATTGTATTTTCTCCACTGAGAATTGAACTTTCGACCTCTTAGCATTGAAGATAACTCTAATATCAATGATGAAATAGATTCCGGATATATGGAAGTGTTTGACTATTGGACTGTATTTGATGCACTGCCTACAAATCTTCCAAATCTTAGTGAGAGATTGAGCATGTTTTGCCAATTTCTGTTAGAGGATGGGAATTCTTGGTGGATTTTGTTACCATCGGAAATGTTGTGGTTTTAATTTTCCTCTATTTCATTCTCTATTTAAAGCCGGCCTGATTTGAATAAAACTCAACTTTAGGATTTTCCGGCACCAATTTAATCATACCAAACATTATTTATGTTTTAAAACTCCTTAATCAAATTGAAACACACAAATACTAGGGGAGATTATGAAACATAGATAAATAATTCAAGAAATTATAAAATAAAAAATAAGTACGGTTAGATGTGTAAAATAAATAGTTTAGGGGTTGATGATGCGGATTTGATCATTTATATGGCTAATAGTACAAAATTAGCCAATTAATCCCCATGTGAGCAACAGCATAGATTCTGGTGGGACACTCTAAAACCCCCCATCATTTTGTTTTAGCTTTCCCGCCGTAACAAAACATGAAACTCACAGTAACTTGAAAACTTCCATTTTTCTCTCTTCCCGGGTTCTCTTCCCACCACTCCAAGCTTTCCAATTTCAATACCCTCTTCCATTTCACTCTATCACTTCAAAGCATCCTTCACTTCTCTCTCTCTCTCTCTCTCTCTCTCTCTCTCTCTCTCTCTCTGTGCAAATCAAATCTCAAAACACACAACTAATGGACACCAAATTTGAAGCCTTACCTCCTCTGAAACGTTTCAGGCTGTTGCAGAAACAGAACCAGATGGATGAAAACAAGGAAAATGAGATCATCCCGCATCAACTTCCTGCAAAGAAGCGAAAGGAAACCCGAGACTTTCTACTTCCTGAACCCACCGTCACTTCCTCCTACTGTCTGCCAGCAAAGAAACGTGTTTGGGCGTTTCAGCCTGGTTTGGTATCCGGTACTCCACTTTCAGCTTTCGATCTTGATGTTGAGTATAAGCCTTCTATCGAACAAGAATTGGTTAAAAAAGATGAAAATAACAAGAGCCCACTAGAGACTTGTACCAATCTTTTGTCAATTGAAACTGACAATGAAGAAAGAGAAGAGAAGGAAACAACACTTCCTGTTGGAAACAGTCAATTTTCAGAAATAAAAGATCATGAATCTGGAAAAGATGAAGAGGAATTTGTGGAAATTGAAGAAGAAGAAGAAGACGATGGGATTCTGTGTGCTGTATGCCAAAGCACAGATGGCGATCCAACAGATCCAATTGTGTTCTGTGATGGTTGTGATCTAATGGTACATGCTTCCTGCTATGGACATCCTTTAATAAATGGAGTGCCTGAAGGAGACTGGTTTTGTGCTCAGTGTTTAGCTTCCAAATCCGAAAACAATAACACCTTTTCTTGCTGCTTATGCCCATCCAATGATGTTGCAATGAAACCCACCAAAGACGGGTTATGGGCTCATGTGGTATGTGCAGTTTTTATCCCTGAGGTGTTCTTTGAGGACCCAGATGGCCGCGAAGGCATCAATTGCTCTAAAGTTCCGAAAAGGCGGTGGGAGGATAAATGTTATGTGTGCAAGAAAGGAAAAGGTTGTGTTATTCAGTGCTCTGAGCCAAAGTGTCCTCTGGCGTTTCACATCACTTGTGGGTTGAAAGAAGATCTTTGTATTGAGTATAAGGAAGGGAAGAGGAACACAGACACTATCGTAGCCGGGTTCTGCAGAAGCCACACTGAGTTATGGAAGAAGGTAATTGTTTATGCTAATTATCTAAATTGATTTGGTGGTTAAAATGTTGATATCAGGTCATTGATGAATTTTTCTTTTGGTGATGAATTTGCCTTTTCTGCAGCAACAACAAACTGGAAAGTTCAAGATTGTTGCTAGAGAAGGGCACAAATGATGGAGAACAGGAAATTGGTAAGGTACAACCATAGTGAGGTGCTATAATTAGGTAGCTTTTTAAGGTTTAGATTGGTAATAATAGATTCAATCATGTTGGCTCAAACTGGTTATTATGCATACTGTTAGTATAGTCAAATTATGAGATTTTAGCTAGACAGTTTTTGAATTGATCCTCAGGATTGGTTATTTTGGATTTAAACATGTTTTGCTTATAATGTTGATCTGATTTCAAAGTTGATTTTTCTTCATGGAATTTCAGAGTTGATTAACCAATGGTTATTGTTAACTTATATTTTCAATTTATATTCAGCTCTTAAAAGATACATTAATTTCTCTACTTTTCACGTAGTTTATTTTCACAATTTATTTTTGTAATTTAATAAAAACAAATACAATCGCAGTGCTACTTTCTTGAACGGGAGAGCTGCGTCCAGTTTTTATTAACGTATTATGTTTTGGGAAAGATGTTGAAAAACAGTCACAGATTGTGGAGTTCCAAATAAAACTGTAAATATATCTCCAATGCTGGCCAAAAATTAGTCCGATCAAACCATGGATGTCCTCTGATTGCGGAGTTCGATTAGCCCTGTTAATGCAAGAAATTATTTAGAATAGGTTCTGTTCAAAGGGCTATAACCAGAATTCTAGTCATTAAAATAAATTTCAGCCATTTGTAACGAAGATCGATGAATCTTGAATATCCATACCAAAATCTGTTTGGTCAAATTGCAAATTTCTTTCCTATTACTACTAAGTTATAAAGATGGCCAAAAAAGAATTATCTTCTGGCTTATAAAATCCAGTAGGTTCAAACAAAAATGGCCTTATGAAATTTGACTTTCTCTCCAAGTATAATGGGATCCAAAGTTCCAAATTCAACAAGAATGTGCAAAAAAGAACCTTTGTTGCTTTCCTTTTTCATTTGTTTTATCAAACATCGTATCTTTATTATTTCAAGTCGGAAAAAGATTGTACTTGTTGGCTGTTGCATTCTATGGGTGTTAGTTTGTTAACCTAATCTTCAACTTTGTACTGACGTTGTCACGATCCGTTTTCAGATCATGATCGCGTATAATGTGAAATGTCTATAAAAATTCGGTTCATTTCGCACAAGTCTCATAGTACAAATCTTTTACACAAATTAATAATTAAACAATATTAATAAAAGCTAAAACTTGATTTAATAAAGTAAAGTAAAATATTTATAATATCAAATTTTTAAAAAATTCAAAATAAAGTCATTTGTAATATCAGAAATAAGAATATAACTTACAAAAACTTGGTGTGGAGTCTCTACCATACAAACAAAATTGAGACCCAATTAAAAGAGTACTCACTGTCAAATTAAACATCTCACTAAATATTCGGATGTTGGACAGTTGCTAAGCCAAAAGTCAATTTGAAAGCAGGAATATAAATAAACAAATAAAAGGAAGGGGGTAAGAACTCAGTGATGGATAATATTTCAGATCGCTTTATATGTGCCTCACAAAAATTGTTTTGAAAACAGTTCAGAAATACCACATGCAAGTATAAGGAAATATACATATATATAAATGATATATACATAGTAGTTTTTCAAAAACTATTTTGAAAATGTTTGCAAACAAAGCATACAACATAAATGTATACATTTAGGATCTAAGCAAAATCTTTCAAAAATATTTTCAGCTTTATCAAAGCTAGTATACTTTCATATACAAAATGAAATCCTTCAAAAAAAAACATTTTTAACTTATCAGAAATTCCAAAAACAAAAGTCCAAAAACCTTTTTAAATTTTACTGAAAATTTCATAGCAGAAGTCAAAAACTTTTTTAGTTTTTTTTTTTAATTTTAGAATTAGAGGGTTGCCACATAAACTCAAAGTATAGCCATCAAGTCGAGTAATACCATGCGGGCGAGCATAGCCACGAAGGTGAATGTATAGCCACTAAGGCACAGAGATATATATATATATACATGGCCATTAAATCACAAAGGTAGCCCTCCAGCCTATATCCAACGATGGATCAAAATCAGAATCAAAGTAGTATTGCCATTAAAGCTTTATCAAAGTAATTTTTCCAAAAACAAATGAATATATAAAATAATATTTATTTCAAAAACAGAGGAAATCTTTTACAAGCAAACAGCATGCAAAGCATACAACTATTTACAGAAACAAAGTTTAGAGTTTATTTCAGAAACGTATCAAAGGAATATAATAAACTCCATTTTTATTATTTTCAGAAACTGATTAATTTCTTACAAAAATATAAAATCGTACAAAAACATAAAATCTTTCAAAAACAAAGTATTATCAATATTCCGAAATTCAAATAACTTTTCGAAAACATATTTCATCATTTGTCGAGATTCAGAAATTTCAGAAATAAACTAAAATCAAATAAGTCCTCACATTGGCCAAAATTTTTCAGATTTTTGATCCTTTAATTATTCCAAATTACATGTTATGGTCATAGCACAACAAAAATATATAAGTTAGAGAGTCATGTCCTATATGTTTAAAGATGTCATCCACTCACCTACGAAGTCCTTCTCTCGATTCAACCAATAAAAAGCGTTTTCAATCACCTACATTGACTTTAATCAGCCTCAAGAACTCAAATATATGATTAGTTTCACCAAAACAACTCAAAATCACCATTAATTAGTTCAAACCCGAATCAAACCCTAACCCTTTCAAAAACTCGTCAAATCTCTTGATTCAAAACTTGATTTATGTTTATCTAACCTTAAACAATCATAATCTAACAGCCTACAACATCTATTTCAAAATTGTTTATCAAACCTGGCATTCAAATTCGCCCTCCAACAAAAATTCAAAATTAATGCATGAAATGGAAGAAAAGAAGAGTAATTTTACCTCCAAAAATGTTTAGAAATGATGGGAAGGCAATGGGAGAGCTTGAGAGACCGATTTGGGAGTGAAGGGAGTGAAAATGATGGTGAATTGCCGAAGGAAGTCGGGTTTGGGTGTTATAAAGATGAAGAATATCTAAGCACACCATTTCAATTTTTACACCACTAACTCGAGTTAGAGGTTGGATAACTAGAGTTAGATTTGTCCAGCATCGAATCTGGGAGCATGGCTAACTCAAGTTACACCTTGACTAACTTGAGTTATCCAACCATCATACAACTCGAGTTAGAACTTCATTTAAATCAAGTTAACCACGGTCTGCACAACTTGAGTTACGCAAAGTGTTTACTCGGGTACCTCATTACTCTAGGGGTTCAACCACATCCCAACGTTCAAAAATGGCATTGTTTGCACCGTCAACATTCCCCTAACATAATTAACCTTCTTAAACACCCCAAACTCGGATATGGATCGATTGGAAATGAACGAAAGATTGGTCGAAATGGGCGAGATATTATAGATATAGAGTCAACTCTGACGCTAAAAAAATGTGAATTTGAATTTTTTTTATCAGGCCTCAACTTAACACGAGAAGGTAAGTAAAACATATATGATGCCGCTTGACTAAAACCCTAAATCAGGCAGCAATAAAGTAGTACTCAACTACTTGGACTATTGAGCAAAGGCAATGTAAATTTCATATTTAGTGAAGGTAAAAACAATAACTTTTATATATATGAACTTGTACTTAGAGCAAAATGAAGTATTAATTCTGCTAACATAACATACTGACGGGTAGACATGTAAAATTTGAACAAGAACCGCCAAATCGAACTGAAATCGGACCGGTTAAAATCGATCAAAACTGGAATCGAACCAGAACAGGAATTGGCCGACCAAAACTGAAGGGTTGTGATTTAGGTTCCGGATTCATCCTTCTAGAAACCATCGAACTGGAGGTTTGAACCGTCAATTCAACCCGTCGGTCGAATCGGTGGTTCGAACCGCCATTTCTTTTTTTTTTCAACCCTATAAATACCCTTACCATATTCCTACCAATTTCACACTATTTTTTCTCTCTTAAAAATTTATTATGCTCTAAATTGATCTTATTAATTATTTATATATTTTATTATTACAATTACGTTTTCTATATTTCTCAAAGTTATTTTTCACAATTACATTTTTCAAATTATTTTTACTTTTTTACTATAGTTTAATTTATTTATTTTGTTATTTCATTACATTTAATAAAATTTAATTAGCTTTATTTTTAATTTTATTTAAAATTATGTGATATAATTACTAGTAGAATAATTAATTTATTTAAAAATTATTAAAAAATATTTGGAATATAATGTATTATTGGTACTATAATTAATTATTGAATATAACAAAACTTGCAAACTTAAAAAAATTGACGGGATAAAATAGTGGATTAAAAACAAAATTTTTTTTAAAAAAAAAGAGGAAACCGAACCGGAACTGAAACCAGCGGTTTAACAGGTCAAAATCGAAATCAAAACAGAACCAAACTGGAGTCGAACCAAAACTTAAAAACTACGGTTTAATTTTGGTTCATTCATTTCAAAAACCAGAACTACCGGTTCTTGAACCGAAACCGACGGTTCTCAAACCGACAACAAACCTAGTGACGGGTCATTATCGCCAGATAAAGCCATCATTTTTTTTTTAAGTTGGGCCATCAAATGTTGAGCAAACTGAATATTTTAGTAGGGGGATAGGATAATGAAAGGTGAGTTAGGAGCAGAAGAGTGGGAATTTTACACCGAAGGTACCAAGAATTCAAAAATGAGACCCCATGAGATTGGCTACAAAAACATCCAGTAAGAAAATATTTTCGTAAATAGCCAGCTTTATGACTACAAGCGATAAACTACAAAGCTCTCGTGAGAAACCGTGCGCTCGCCAGAAATCGAAACTATATTCACAAGAAAAATAATTGTTCATAACTTGTATGCAAAGGAAGTATAGAATATACGAAAAAAAAAGGAAAAATGCAATTTAAAAAATGACAAAAAAATAATATATTTCTTTTGGAATGTGCACACAAAATATGATGAAGGCCAATTTTACTAAATAATATTTTTTTTCAATTCATTCTATAAACTATACATAAGTGTACATGAGAGAACAGACGTGTTCAAAAAATATACAAAACGTGTTTAAAACCAAAGACACATAAAATATAATTTTAAATATTTTTTTAATTTTAAACGGTTATGGTTTGTATCTTAACCAAATTGGTTTTGATTTAACCCGTTATTGACAGACCAATTTTTTTAATAAAAAGAGAAATTATATATAATAAGCTGTTTACAACATAAAATTGCATTTTTTTAATTCATCAAGGGATATATTTATATAATAGGTTTTCTTGGATAAGTTATTGATTACTGCCGAGTTTTCCAACCCTATTATAACCTGCCTTGAGCTATAATTTAATCGTCATCATCTTGGTCATCGTTATCTCAGCATGCAAGGTCTAGAAACTCTGCCTTCTAAATATCCACCAAAGAAAAGGAATAGTATCTAGACTCAAAATGGTCAGATACATCTACAGGTTTTATTATTTTGATTAATATGTATATAGGTTTTATCACTTTGATTAACTAAAACAAACATAGGTGACTTAACGAACATGCGAAATGTCAACAAGGTGTGAATATGTATATAACCCTCTAATGATGCAAGGTGTGAATGTGTTGGAGATTGACAGATCCTCTGCTCCGTTTACAAATCTCAGCAGATAAAAAGAAGTCAAATCCTTAACCTCGCAGCGCACTATATATTTTATTTTTTTCTTTTAAACAATAAAAGAGTTCATTTCTAGAATATGGTAGTATTATTCTCGACTTTAGACAAATATTTTTGTTTAAATTTAAGTCGGTTTATCCACAAGTTATTAATTCAGTTGTCAATATGTTGTCTTTGAATAAATTAATTTATTTTAAAAGAAAAAAAGAAAAATTGTTAATATTTTAATTTTTGAAGTGAATCGCCCACTTTTCGGAAAGAAAAACCCTCAAGCAAATTTATCAAACTGCATTCACTTTTGCGCTTCTAGCAATACTTTCGATAGCAAAAAAATTTGTATACTGGATTAAGTTGAAATAAGATAATTTATCCATATTTAACCCACATATTTTTTCTTTTAAACTGCCCAAAAAAATATTTTCTTCTAGAAGTGTCCGGTTTCAGTCTGTGTTGGGTTGCCGTACGCCTACATGTATAAATACATACGCCAAATGGAAGCCACACATACAAAGAATCAAACAGAAACTGATAATTCCAAAGAAGCCAAACAAGAGGCCTCTTTTCTTTTAAACGATACATATAGGTTCTTGCAAAAGATCATAAGGAACATGGAACCACAACTAGTGAATCTAGGAGGCTCTCTCCTCGTACCATGTGTTCAAGAACTAGCCAAGGAACACAAATCTGCTGTTCCATCCAGGTACATACGTCCTGACCTCGACCAACTCTTCAATATTCCTAATGGAGCTTCAGTGTGTGATGAAGTTCCAGTCATCGATATGAAGAGTTTACTATCTCCTGAATCAATGGATTTTGAATTGTCCAAGCTTCATTTTGCTTGTAAAGAATGGGGATTCTTCCAGGTATATATACTCCTCTTCCAATATTTTTCTTTTCATTATAACTTTCATACTTTTTATCGATAAATTAGCTCTTATTAGAAGTCAAACGATACATTTTTTTATAGTTATTGTCTATTAAATTTGAACTGAAAAACTGATTTATAAGTCGGATGATATGTTAAACTATTATTCTAAAAATAATTACAATCATAACACTTTTAAATCTCAAAATGTAGAGAAATTTTTTTGAATATTTTTATCGTTCTTCTCAATTCTAAATTACTATAATTAATGAATAATTAATTATTTTTTTATTTTTAAATTATTTTAAAATTGTTCAGATAAATATTTATTCATATAAGTATTTATCTTTATTCGTGTTTAACAATATTTGATACTAAAAATATTTATTTATATTAATATAAATAAATAATATCTTAAACATTAGATTTAAATTATTCAAATAAATATTTATTCAGATAAATATTTATTTTTATTCGTATTTAACAATATTTAGAATACAAAGTATTTATTTTTATTAGTATAACTAATTTTGATTTATAATTTCTTGGTAGAAAATTATTTTTCCTTTTTCACTTTAGAAAACTTAACATTATTAATAAATTTAAATTAAACAATTATAATTAAAATAAATTATTATTTTGGTATTGTTATTGTTTAGTATATTTTTTTTATTATGAATATATATAGTAGTAATATTTTATTTTATACTTAAAGATTGTGTTAACATAATAGTAATATCGTTATATATTATGTATTAAAATGCATATTCGACTTATAAAAAATTTAATCATATTCGATTAAGTTTTTATTATATAATTCTATTTTTTTTCTTATTTTGTGTGATAAAAATTGACTATTAAAATTTAAAGGTATATATTCATATTAAAAATTAATTAAATTATAAATAAAAAATTTTAATAATGTGCAATGCACGTATACAAAAGGTAAGGTAAGTATTATTAAGTTCAAAGAACGAAAGAATGTCCAAGTAAAAAAATCAGGATTAACCCCCATGACCCTCTCTTTCCTTACAAATTAGTGAACCAAAAAAAAACATAACATTCTTTTGATAAAATATGATACTAGGAAAACATTCTTTGAAGTTTGAATAGTCTTATTTTATTTTCTTCTTCATTAATGCAATATATTAATTTCTAAAATGGAATTTGATTATTTCTAAATGTTTTGTGCTACTATAAAGCAAAGAAATAAATGACATCTTACTTGGAAGTGGAAAACCAACGAAAGAAAAAAAAAATGCAGAACTTTTTTGTAACTAAAAAATTATTAAATTGCATTATATATTTTTGACTTGTATCGAAACTCCGGTTGTCACGACATTAATCAATGAGAAAAAGAAAAATAGAAAAGGGGTAGAGAACAAGCAGCCATGCGCCTTTTTGACAAGTCATTTTTACTTCTATCAAAAATCGAACCCACAAACTACAAGTCTACGGAAACTCACCCATAGTTTGTCTTGCTCATTTCTACATGAATCAATAGATTTTATTTTTTAATTATCAAATACAAAAAAAAATTCACTCATAATCTCAAGTTTTACACTTAATAATTTGAACTAGTCAATGCTTTTTTAATTTTACATCTATTACGTATCAGATGCAAGTCCAATTAAATATGTCGGCTTTTTTTATAAGTAAATGTTAGCTATAAAGATAAGAAGCTAACTAAAACACGGAAAGGTTGACCATCGTAGTAATTACAGTAATTACCTTCATGATCAAAGCGTTTACTATCGCACTTCTTTGTCCCAAAAAATAGTCTAGTCAATTTTCTAGGCAGGTCAAGTTATAGCTACTTCAATTAAAAGTATTATTTTTGAAGCATCTCTAATTAATACACCTTCAAAAAAAATTTAACATTATTAAATTTCATTCTCTATGTTAACAAAATTTAAATAATTGAAATAATAAAAGTAATTGTTGTGTATCATGTTTTTGATGATAGTGCACTAGGCTCATTAACTGAGATATTGTATGTTGTCAACTCATGGGCCTAAGTGTATTAGTAGTTTTTAAGGGATGAAAATACTTATAAATAATTTTAATCTTGAATTTTAGGCGATATGCGAGTATATCACTACATTAATAAATTACAATATTACAAAATGCTTTAAAAAAAAGCCTGTAAGTTGACTTAATGAAAAAAAAAGCTCTATGCTAGTTGAGGAGGCAAGTAAAATAATGAGTATAATGACATGTTTCTTTCTGAATTATCTATTTGTTAGTATGATGGAGAAACGTCCTCACACATGTACGCTGCACATATAAGCCGGCGTACATACATTAATTATGCATAATTGTCAACACATATACCTACAAGCAAAATTTGCCTTATCCATTAAACCATATTTTATAAATTACACATGTTAATTGATGCAATGCTAAAAGATGTCTGAAGTAATAAATAAATTAAGTTATTATTTGCTCCCTCCATCCCATGATAATAGGTACAAATCATTTTTTATGAAAATTAAGAAATGATTGTTTTTGTAGTTAAACTCATTTAATTTTATAAGTCTTTTCATTTATGTCCTTTTAAGTAAATGCGTTGATAATTAATAAATTAGATGAAAAAAGAGATTAAATAAGCGCAATATTATTATTTTATTAATAGTAAATATAATAAAAAAATAAATATGCTTATATTTTGGCACACTCAAAATAAAAAATGTGCCTATTATTATATAATGAAGGAAATATATTGCAAATTTCTTATTTATATTTGCCTTTTGTTGACTTAAATTTGGAAATTTTAGTCAATTAACTTAAATTATGTCTTTTCTCTAATAAGTTTATTAGATCTTCAAAATTAATTACTTTTCCTTTTATTACAAGAGGAGTCGAGTACCTAAATCTTATGGTTGATACAAATATTTAACCACCTATATATTCAACCACCTTTATAAGTATCAAGTTCAAAAATCGTGTGAAGAATCCTATATTGAGTAAAAGTATGAGTAATGAAGTTATTTGAAAAAGTTGTAGAAACTTATTTACAAATTTTATTTATTAAAATTGAGTTAGATTTACAATAATAAATTGTCACTTGAATTATATTTTGCAGTTGGTAAACCATGATGTGAGCTCTACATTATTGGAGAAAATGGAATCAGAGGTTGAAGACTTCTTTAACCTTCCAATGGAAGAGAAGAAGAAATTATGGCAAAATCCAGGAGAAGTAGAGGGCTTTGGACAAGCTTTTGTAGTGTCTGAGGATCAAAAACTTGATTGGGGTGATCTCTTCTTCATCATCACCCAACCAATCCAACAAAGGAAACCTCACTTATTTCCTCACCTCCCTCTTCCTCTCAGGTTATTTTTATCTTTCTGTTTCTTTACTTATACCAAGTTCTTTAGCGTATGCCTTGACCGAGATCGCTAATGTCAGAATTCTTTTATTCGTAGTATTTGTTTTTATAAGTAATTAAGATTTCGTAATCATTCTTTGTGAATTATATTTTAAGAAGGTTTGACAATTTATCGATATTAGATTGGTCACTCCAAACTAATGAATTGTTTTCCTTTTTTTTCAATGACCTGATATGGAAAAAACTTTTGGAACTTTATGTAGGGATACTTTGGACAAGTACTCATTGGCACTGAAAAATCTAGCCATGGCAATTCTAGTCCAAATGGCTAAGGCATTAAACATGAAGGTAGAGGAAATGACAGCATTTTTTGAAGATGGACATCAAGCAATGAGGATGAATTACTACCCACCATGCCCTCAACCTGACAAAGTCCTTGGCCTTACCCCTCATTCTGATGCCACTGGCCTCACGATCCTCCTTCAAGTCAATGAAGTTGAAGGTCTTCAAATCAAGAAAGATGGCAAGTAGGTTTCCATTAAACCCCTCCCTAATGCCTTTATTATCAACATTGGTGATATTCTAGAGGTAAAGAAAGCTACTATTATTTTGAGAAATGCAATAAGCCTTTCATTATAAGTTCTCGACACTAAGGTCTAACTATCATCCGTTTGTATCAACAAATTAAGCGTGGACAAAACTCAATTCATTAACTTGTTTTGTTTTTGTTTAACAAGATGATAACAAACGGCACATATCGTAGCATTGAGCATCGTGCAACTGTGAACTCCGAGAAGGAAAGACTCTCAATTGCAACATTTTATGCCCCAAGATACGGAGTTGAAATTGGGCCAGCGACCAGCCTTATCTCCCAGGATTCTCCACCAAAGTTCAAAAGAGTAGAAGTTAAACAATATTTTCAGGGTCTATTTGCGCGCGAGCTCCATGAAAAATCTTACCTTGATACCTATAAAATATGAAGGACTTGCTATTGTATGTCATTTAGATTACTCTTATCGTATATTGAAATAAAGTTTGTTTTTAGAATCTCCTTTCTCATAATTAATTTCATTGCTGTGTAGCTATGTAGAAGTTCAACGATGAGATTTTATAAGAAAAATCTTCTGTGAAATATTGTTCGCTTGTGTGTGAATAAAATTGTTACAATATTCAATTTTGGTTTAGGGAATTTGAAGTTTCAGCAATAAATGTTCTGTTGCATATTCAAGATTACGCTTTCCTTCATCATGTCAAGCAGATCTGCTCTAACCAGATCATATTCAAAGTTCCACATTTTCAAAATTTTCAATATCTCATTGACATGTGGGTCTAATCACCGTGATTTTTGTTTTGATTTTTGTGGGTATTTGATTTATATGTTGCTTAATCTTGGGTGTGTCTTCTGCTTCCCAAATGCAAAAATGATTGAGCACAATTATGAAGAACAAACAGCCTCTTAGTTAACTAGGCATCATGATCAATTGGACCTTCGAATGATCTATAGTTTTTGACACTCGTTCAGCTAATGCCATTCTATTTATCACCATGGGCAAATCTTAGGCCTTAGCACTTCAAAATGTTTTTGTGCATGATTCTCTTGTTTTTCTTATGTTTTTTCTTTTTTTATTGATAAAATGAAGCATACTAGATTAAAATGTTTCTTTCACATATTTGTACTAACTAATTGGATTTTTCTCCCGATCAAAAAAATAAAAAAAAAATAATTGGATTTTCCAACTTTTGGAGACAGATCAACAAAGGAATGCTTTGGAGAGAGAGACCATGTTGTCTAAGTTGGATTTGCTCTTGCTGCTTATTTACAGCTTGGATATCTTTAGAAGAAAATAATCAAGTCTCCTAGATAATTATTTGAAGTGCCGCAAGTTCTGTAGCAATTTGAAGATATTAGACCACCACAATGATATTATATTTTTTAAAATAGTAAGTAACCTTCTCATATTTGTTTCCTTTGCCTGTTGTTTATTCTAGTCCCGCCGCCTTTTGATTTTCATTCAGTCATTTACTAGTTAACTACTCTCATTTTGATTGTTCTTATCTAAAAGCGGTTTTATGTCACAAAGGAGGAACGGAGAGCACTAACGATAATACTGTGATAATCTCTAATGAAACTGATGATAGAGTGGTGGCCTGTGGATTTGCAAATGCGACTTTCTTGATAACTATGCATATGGATCCCTAGCACCCTGCCTTTTATTTGCATACTTCTGTCATTTTAGTTTGGTTGAAATATAAAATCGTCAACTTGAATCATTTGTTGTTGTTAATTTACATGTAATTTATTGTTTTTAATTATGCCTATATTTCTTTGTTTTTAACACCCAGAGTTGAAATATGAAATGCAAGATATATCTCACGAGTGCTCTTCTCTTCGTCTTTGCTTCATTTGTTTTCAGGTTTTTATTTCTTCTCCTGGAGAATAGGTGGCATGTATGTTGATGCAGCGGCAATAAAATCAAAGGGAATAAATAATTGAATCTGTTGATTTATACACAAATGATGAAAACAATCTAGGCAACAACTATTGAGTTCGTTGATTCGCGCACGAATGCCGGAAAAAATCTAGGGGATAACTATTGAGTCTATTGATTTGCGCACTAATGTCATAAACAATCTTCTATAAACCTATTGATTTTGTGAATATCTAGGAGAATAGACATCAAAGATCGTTAATTCCCACAGTAATATCGAAATTTGGAGAGAGAAAAAAAAAGCGTTCATGCCGGCATATTATTATCAACTCTGATTCTAAGAACATGACTGTTACATATTTATAGGGTCTAGAAAAACCCTAATAAGAGTTCTCAATAATATAAACAAAAGAAATAAACTAATTTTTATTATTCCCAAACAAGAAACCTAATTAAAATATAATATGAACTTCTTTTTTTCTCCACCGCATCATATGTTTAGATCTCTGAAGACTACATAGTAAGAAATATGTATAGTATTTCTATCGGTGAAAAGAAAGAGTGGAAGCGATCAGTTGATGACTTATCTTTGTTGGGCGAGACCATTTGTGCCGTTCGCTCTGCTACGACGTATTGGAAGAACTATGTATAAATGTTAAAATATTATTTGATTTATATCAACAATTTGAATGTGTTAAAAGTATTTGAATATTAATAAATATGTAATAATATTTTGTTTCTTCAATTTTATTTTTAAGTTTGATTTTCTCATTGTAACAGAATAATTTAATTAATAATGAAATATCATAATTATTATTAGATTGTCACTTATTGGTATTTCAATTATGACATTGCGAATTATTTGTCACATATTGACAAGTTGTCAACAATCAATTTGTGACAACTCTAAATGTTTAGTGACATTAAATAGAGTACAATCAGTGACACAAACAATGTCACAAAAAGAATGCTATTGTCTGTGACACAACTACGTTTGTAATATATACTTTTATTTTGGGTGACAAAATATACTTTGGTCATCTATAATGTCACGACCCGATTTCAGACCATGACCAACTTATGAGGTGAACCGTCTATGAAAACTCGGTCCATCTCGCGGAAGGCTCAGAGTACAGAACAAATGCCTAAATACTGCTTATTAGTCGGTTTATTAGTCATATTAAAACGTTTAACAAAATAAATTTTAAATAATATATCCTCTAATATTAATAACAAAAAAATCATGATATCAAATCATTAAATAAATAATTATAATAAAAAAATTAACCATTTTATTTTCTAATACAGGACCATAACCTACTACTCAGTGTTGAACATCTAATAGAATTGAAAGTCGGGCCCAAACAACAGGGAACTCACTACTGACAAAGTACCTCACTAAGCGTGGAAGGTCAACGACCGCAATACGAGCACCTGAAAGATGAAGTAAAAAGTAACAAAGAAAAAGAAGGTGGTAAGAACCTAGTGATGAATAACACTCCAGAGTGGCTCTGGGCCTCACAAAAACCGTTTTGAAAATAGTTTCAAAATACATTGCATGTAGATATAAGTGTACGTACGTATACACACTATATACTGAATAATAGTATTTTTGAAAACCATTTCGAAATCCTTCGCAAGCAAGGTAACCAACAAACAAATGTACATATTAGCTAAATAGTTATCTCGGATAAGCTATTTAGTTTTTCAGAGTACGAAATAGCCAAAAAGCCTTTCAAAATATTTTCCAAAACTCATCTTTATTTTCCCAAAATATTTACAGAGAGAAATTTTAAAATATTTTCAGAGAGAAATTCCCAAAATATTTTCAGACACAAATCCCATAAATATTTTTAGAGAAAATGTTCATAGGTATTTTCAGACAGAAATCCCAAAATATTTTCAAAGTATAGTTTCAAAACTCAATGGGACCAGAACAAACATATGGAGTCAACCAGACTCGGTCATAGTCACTTAGGCACTGATTAGCCACTTAGGCACTGTAATATCTCATGTTTATGGTAATTATTATTGTATCCCTCCCATTTCGATCAATTCTATGTTGTATTTCGACCAATTCTATCTTTGGTGGAATTTTGAACGGTCTTAGTTCAATCTCAATTTGAACCTCAAATGATTGAGATGAATGCTTGGGTGTTTGAAGATGTCTAAGAATGTTTTAAGATGTCATTTTTGTAAGTTGGGTGTTGTCGGGCATCGGGAATGATCTGAGGAGCATTTAGAAGTGAAGGAAATCGAAGTAGCCTGTCTGAAGTATTATAATGTACGTTGCAAGTTGTAGGACGAACGTTGTCTAGAATTTCATTCACAACGTACGTTGTGAGAAGACAACGCACGTTATCTGGGAAAAAGGATGATCAACGTACATTGCCTGTCGAAAACATACGTTGTGCTGCTACGTTTTCAGAACAAAAGCCTTTGGAAGCATTTTTGACCATGACAACGTA
>CAODLS010774909.1:0-14894 GCA_948243855.1 Flueggea neowawraea
AAGGAATAGAATTTGGCACACATATGCACATCTAATTAGGAGTCCTATTCTTGTATGACAAGGAAAGACTAATTAGGATGTAGCTTGATATGATTAGGAATGAATTTGGCTCTCTTCTTGTACAAAAGAAGAAAACCTAAACCTATTAGGACTAGGAATGAATTTGGCCCTCCTTTTGCACAAAGGAGAAAACCGAATTCAAGTAGGGCAAGGAGAATAGAATTTTGGTTCTATTGTGGTGTCTATCTAGGCCATCTCATATACCTATAAATAGACATGCACCCCTTGCCATTAAATCATTCCTTGGCCGAATTCTCTTAAGCCTTAATCAAGGCATTGTCGAATTTGTGAGCATCACAATTCAAAGAGAGAAAAATAATTTTGTGAGTTTTAGAATAGTGATTCTAAAAGGGTGCTAGTACACCGTGATCATTTCAATGTAAGTTCGTTCGTGTGGATACCTGTAGCCACGTTCGGGCAAAAGCAACGTGATTCCTCAAACGTGATTAGGGTTTAGGTGCAAAGAGCTACACCAACGTTTCATACAACCGATCGATCATGCCTTGGTGAAAGGTAAATTTTCCAACCTTAATTATATATGTTGATATGCATGGGTCATTGGGGGAATTCAAGGCATTAAATTTTTGTTATATCTGCTACCATGAATGTATATGAATGTCATATTTTAGCCGCAAATTCCAACAAATTTTACAAAAGTTTGGGACCAATTCATAATTTTACATAGATTTGGATTTTTAGCCGTAAGTGCTATATCTTTGATCGAAATAGGATTTTTGACGCCGACGGCGTCCGAGTCTCCATCTGCATTTCATGCATATCGAGTTATGCCACAATCACCGTATTGATTTGTTTGTAAATATTTTTTTCAGCTCAGTTGATTTTCGAGTTTGGAGGCTCGACATCCAGGTGAGTAGATTGCAGCTTCAAACACATGGGTTGTCTCTTCGAATTATATATTTTTTGTTGTGTTATCACCATAGCATGTAAACCAGAATAATTAAAGGATTGGAAATCCTAAAATCTAGTCTATTTGAGGACTTGTCTGTTATTAAATGGTTTTTCAAAAAACTACTGAATTTTGGAAAAGAGTAGTGGTACTCTGTCTTTAAAAGATTTTGCCCTTCGGCGAAAGATGAATTGTTTTTGAAATAATATAATTTGATTATATTATATTTTGGTATATTTCAGAAATAAATTCTAAAACTCTTTTTTGGTAAAACGATTGAATGTTTTGCATACTCTGTTTGTATGCCATGTCATTATGGATTTGAGAATTTTGAAATGAATACATTGTTACTGTTTCTGATAAATATTTTGGATTTCGATATATAAATTATATCTTATATATCACATTGTTTTTCATATACCCAGTCGCATGACCGTTTGTTATTGGATTTAAATAAATTAAGCGGGACACCTTCGCTATGGGGTTTGTAGCCTTTAGTATACCAAGGTATTGTTATTGGCCCAGCTACCAGGGTTGTCGATAGCCATGTGTCCAGAAGAGGGCACACGATTTGTTATTGGATCAGTGGCAGAGTCCACGATCATTATTGCAGTGGCAGTGACACAGATCATACCACGTTTGTTACCGGCCCCTAAAATGTGATATATGTTTTTGAAAATAATAACAATATTATTATTACTATTATGATGCCTACGTGGCGAAGTTTTGGATTTTGAAATTACTAGCGAGGCTAGAACGGTTTTTGAACTATGGATTGGAGTTTTCGATAAAAGATAAAAAGGATTTTGCTATGCCTACGTAGCAAACTTTGATTTGGAATTTCTAGTGAAGCTAGAAGGGTTTTGAATTATGATACTAAACTTTCAACAAAGGTTTGAAAGAGTTTTTGAATTATATTCTGGAATTTTTGGCATAACCTTAAAAAGGTTTTGGTTTGGAATCTTGATAAGATAAAACTTTTTTTGGAAACGTTTTGCTTTGTTGTTGAAAGCACATTAGTTTGGATGAATTTTGGAAATATTCATGACTGAATTCGTGTATGCTGTTTGCCTTGATCGTGAACAATTTCAAAACATTTTTTGAATTGTTACTATGTATGTAGAGAGAGAGTGTGTGTGTGTATATATATATATATATGTTGACTATATTTGCATGTGGTATTTTCAAACTATTTTCAAAACAGTCTTTATGAGGCACGTATGAGGCAATCTGGAGTGCTTTCTGTAATATCCCTCCCAAACCGATCGGATTCCTATAGTTCTCTGTTCGGGTGTGGTTTAGTCTTAAGTGTTTCTACCTTTGATTCGAGAATTTTGAGGGTATAGGTGTTATAGAACCCCGAGGGAGGTTCGATATATGTGGAGGGTGAGAAATGTTGGGTACGTGAGTTGAGTGTTGTAGACGTACGTTAGTATTATTCAAGACGCATGTTATCTGGGAAACAAGATGTACGATATCTGGGAAACAAGACGCGCGTTATAGGTAGGAAGACATACGTTATCTGGAAAAGTTTGTCATGATCAACGTACGTAGACCTTGGCATGACGTACGTGGTGAAATGGTCTCGTAAGACCTGATGTCTGTGGAAGCTTACCAACGTACGTTGTGATGGAGGGACGTACGTTGTGAGGCACCACGACGTACATCGCATGAAAAATGACGTATGTTGCCTTTGTAATTACTGAAAAGCACCGTTTTGATCAACATAGCATTTATAACGCACCTAACATTGGGTTTCTCCATAAATATGCCCATTTCAAATCACCTCAGAGCACTTCCTAGTTGTTTACCCAACGTTCCTAATCCATTTTTAAAACAATTTTATGCCCAAGCAAGTTTTGTAATTTCTGAAAAGTTTTCTCAAGATTTTTAATTTTTTAAAACTTGGGTTTAGATTTGAAATTCAAGAACTTGAGAGCCAGGTTTGTAATTTTTGAAAAGCATGGAATATATTTGTAATTTTGAGGAAATAAGTTAAATTTGCAATTTCGGAGAGTTGGAGAGCTCTTTTAAGGAAGCTGACTACTTGAAATAATTGTTGGTATACTCTGGGACTTGAGGGACTACTTTTTAATTTTATGAGGCCCGGGGGACTAAAATGTAATTTTACAAAATTTTAGGGACCAAATTGTAATTTTACATAGATTCTGATTTTTGGGTCGGCATTGTTAGATTGTCGACCGATGTGGGGTTTTGGGTATTGTTTGAATGTTCGAGTCTGCATATGCATGTGCACTCATTTCAGTACAGCCACAACTACTAGAGTTTTGCATACTTTTTTTCTAACACATTTGTGTTTGATGTATTGTTCAGCTTCGTGTTCCTGTCAGCGGGAACAACAACCCACTAGTGGCGTTTGATTTATAGAGCTTGGATATCCAAGTGAGTGGATAAGAGTTTCAGACGCATAGGTTATGTCTCAAACTTCTATATATGTTTTTGATGTGTTGAACATATTTGTGAAAATGGGCTAATCTGAAGATTGGCTAAGTAATAAAACTGAGTACAAGATTAAAGATTCAATATTTGATTTTGAAAATGATATATATATATATATATATATATATATATGTTTTATATATCTTCTTTGATTTTGATGCTACTTTGCATGCTTTGATTTTATACTACGTATTAGTATAAATTGGTTTTCCGATATGGGAACACCTATGATATGAGGCACGTAGCCTTTGGTATACCAATGTTCTTAAAAATCCTAGCTACTAGGGACGATGGTAGCCATGTGCTCTGATCCATCACATGATTGGATATTGATTAGTAGTAGATCCATGACACTTCGTGATTAGTGGCAGAGTCCATATCACTTTTTCTTGAGTCCCTTATCATTTGTATTCTGTTTGACTATGAGAATTATAATATTACGTTATATGATTTTGACTCCGATACTAGTAGTATCGTTTGCTGAGTGCATGTGGTTGCTTTGTTTGTAAACGTTTTTGAAACGTTTATTTGAAAATGTATTACGTATGTAGTGTGTATATTTACGCATGTCTACGATACCGTGTGTGGTATGTTGAAAATGTTTTCAAACCAGTCTTTGTGAGGCACCCATGAGGCAATATGGAGTGTTTTCCCTCACTGGGTTCTAACCCCCTTTTTATTTTTCCATGTTTATCCTGTTTCTCTTTTACAGGTTGACATTTTGCCTCGGCAACCATTTGGCATCCCAGTCCAGTGAGGCGTTCATCATTTTGGTTAGTGACGGCCTCTTGATCGGGCTACTCTGTTTGTTTAGGGCTCTGCATCGGGATGCTGTCGGATTACTGGGTTACACTTTTGTCTTTTGGATTTTTCGTATTTACAATATTTTTTTACTTGTATTTGATTTTTTCTTTGGCAAATATATTGTCACGATATTTGATTTATATATATATATATATATATATATATGTATATATGCTTTCATATAAATGCATTTTACCTAAACATTTTAAATAAAAGAATAAATGGGTAGAAAACTCTGACTCTTTGGAAGGCTTGTGCGGGATGGGTCGGGCTCTCATAGACGATCTGCCTCGTATGCCGGTTATGGTCTAGAAACGGGTCATGACAAAGGTGGTATCAGAGCATTAGGCTTTCGTATGGTCTGGGTTAGTGTGGAGCTTAGGTATCTTTTATCGAGTCTGTTTGATTTGCCTTTATATGCCCTTCGATATTTGCTTCTAGTACTGTGGTGTCACATGCATTTTGATGTTTGCATATGCGATGTTGTTTGTTTGTAGATATGGATCATTCTCGCAGTAAAGGCCGGGGCAGGCATAGACGTGTACCAGTTGAGGCGGTTGCTCGTTATGTTGCCAATCAACATGAGCCAGTTACTGTACCAGAGGTTGCTACTCCTGCACCTCATCCACCGCCAGCGGGTCCAATGGATGCCTTTGAGAGGTTTAGCCAGGTCCTTATTCGGGTGGAGGCGCTCCTAGCCGGTCAGGCTGCTGGAGGTCAGTCAGTTCTGACAATGGTTGCGACAGCACCAGTTCCACCTCAGCCTAAGACAATAGTTGTTCCTGCACATGTTGTTGCTCCAGTTGCACCATAGCCTGACGCAGAGACTCGTCTCGCCAGGTTCTTGAAGCTCATTTCGCCTAGATTTTCTGGCAAGATGGGGGAGGAACCTGAGAGCCTCACTTTCACAGTAAGGAGATGCTTTGATGTTATGGAGCTTACAAATGATGCCGTAAGAGTTAGGCTTGCATCATTTTTGGTGGATGACCGAGCTACCAAATGGTGGCAGGATCAGGGATCTAGTAGGATTTCCACGTGGGAAGAGTTCAAGAATGAACTCACATTGTTTGTGCTTCCTCAAATTGAGAGGGACCGGAAGGCGGGCCAGTTTTTTGAGTTTCATCAAGAGCCCGGGATGTCAGTGGCTGAGTATGACGATCGATTCAGGGAGTTGAGTCGTTACCCACTTACCGAGGCCCATGGTGAGTAGGCCTTAGCAAAGAAGTTTTTGAGTGGGTTGCTGACCAAGATCGGCAGAGTGGTAGCGACCCAAAGGCTAACTATCGTATCGCAGATTGCTGAAGCTGAGGCTGCGAGAGGTATGGAGTATCAAGACGAGAGACGTCTGAGGGAGCCCAAGAGGTCAAAGACTGAGAGAACATCTGGTGGCCAGCAGAGCTGTTGCCAGAGTGTACAGACAGAGCAGACATATAGACGATCTTTTGGAGGCCAGCGACAGGGACATTGTTCACAGAGTCCTAGTGTGGAATAGTCAACTGGACATGCTGGAGGATAGAGTGTTGGAGGGTCACGTTTACCTTGTGAGACGTGCAAAAAGAGACATTATGGAGTTTGTAACAGAGCGGCATGTCTCTGTTACCACTATACACAGCCTGGACAAAAGATAGCTGAGTGTTCATTGAGATGAGGTATGGGGTCCCAGTCGATACAGTCAGTAGTAGGTGGTACGGGTACTACTAGTATTGGGGCTGGCAATGGCACTGGCAGAGGAGCAACATGATCTGGGATTCATAGTCAGATTGGTCAGGGTAACGACCGTGGGCAGGCCAGGGCGAGCAGTTTTGCTACAGGTGGAAAGGCTTGGTTATATCATTTTACACGCCAGAAGGCGCATACCTCCAACGCCGCGGTGACTGGTACATTACTTGTCTCTGGTATTTCTGCATATGCAATATTTGATTTGGGTGCATCACATTCGTTTGTCACGCCATATTCAGTGTTAAATGTATCTTCACCTTTAGGTAGTAAGATGCTAACTGAATCTGGGATTTAAGGTTGCATGATTTTCATTGATGGACACAAGTTGGTAGCCGATCTGATTCTTTTAGATGTTGGGGAGTTCGACGTTATACTTGGTATGGATTGGCTTTCCACTTGGCACGCTACCTTAGACTATTTTGCGAAGAATGTATGCTTTCGACCTCCTAGTAAGTCAGAGTTTTGTTTTAGAGGAGACCGGGATAGTGTTGTCCAAAGCTATGTCTCAGTTATCAGGGCCGAGAAGATGATTCACCATTGATGTGAGACGTACTTAGCTTTTGTTCTGGTCGAGTCAGAGGGATCAGAGTTGAGAGTGGAAGATGTACCAGTGGTACCAGAGTTTACTGATGTATTTCTCGAGGAATTGCCAAAACTTCCACCTGAGCGCGAGATTGAGCTCGCGATAGAGGTAAAGCCTGGTACCGATCCGATATCGATTCCATCGTATCAGATGCGCCAGTAGAGTTGAAGGAACTGGAGACCCATTTGAGAGAATTATTGGGCAAAGGATTTGCCCGACCGAGTGTAACCTTGGAGTTCTCCAGTATTGTTTGTTAAGAAGAAGAACGGTAGTCTTCGTATGTGTATTGACTACCGTCAGCTGAACAAGGTGACAATTAAGAACCGATATCTACTTTTGAGGATAGATGATTTGTTTGACCAACTGTAGGGTGCGTAATGGTTCTCTAAGATCAACTTGAGGTCGGGATATCACCAGTTGAGGATTAGGGGTGAGGATATTCCCAATATAGCTTTTTGAACTAGGTATGGACACTATGAGTTCCTTGTGATGTAGTTTGGTTTGACTAATGCTCTTGCGACATTCATGGATTTGATGAACCGATTGTTCAGGCCATACTTGGATCGGTTTGTCATCATCTTTATTGATGTTATTCTGGTGTACTCGAACAGTAAGGAAGAGCACGAGGACCACTTGAGGTCAGTTTTGTAGACTTTGCGAGAGCATCAGCTATATGAAAAGCTCTCAAAATACGAATTTTGGCTCGATTAGGTGGCATTCTTGGGACACATGGTGTCTAATGATGGGATTATGGTAGATCCAAAAAAGGTAGAGGCAGTACTCGATTAGGAGAGGCCTAAGACCACTATCGAGATTTTCCTTGGCATGGTTGGGCACTATAAGAGGTTTATCTAGGATTGTTCTAAGATTGCAGCTCCTATGACTCGATTAATGCAAAAAGGAGTTAAATTTGTTTGGTCGTATAGGTGTTGCCATCAGGCTCTGAAGGATTCGCAGTGTATTGTGATGCCTCAAGAGTTAGATTTGGTTGTGTGTTGATGCAGCATGGCAAGGTGATTGCCTATGCCTCGAGACAGCTTAAGAAGTATGAGCAGAATTACCAGACACATGACTTAGAGTAGGCAACAGTTGTATTTGCACTCAAGATTTGGAGGCATTACTTGTACGAAGAGACTTTTGAGATCCCCACAGATCATAAGAGTCTTAAATAAATTTTTGGGCAACGAGACCTGAACTCGAGGCAGAGATGTTGGTTGGATTTGCTAAAAGGATTATGATTGTACTATATCATATCATCATGGCAAGGCTAACATCGTAGCCGATGCGTTGAGTAGAAAGTCGATGGGGAGTTTTGCTCACATCGCAGTTGAGAGACGACCTGCAATGTCAGAGCTGCGGACAGTGATATAGGATGGAATTGAGTTGTAGTTTGATGAATCTAGGGCTTTGCTTGGACATGTTAAGGTGATACCTGTATTATTGGATCGAATTCGAGAGTCTCAGAAGGAGGATTCTGAGATGCAGAATTTGATCAAAAAAGTTAGATCATCGGGTACCGGGGTTTAATGTTGATGATTTGGGAGTCCTTTGGTTTGAACTGAGATTGTGCGTACCATTGTCTAGTGGGTTACGCAAGGAGATTATAACCGAGGGTCACAACTCCACATATTCTGTGCACCTGAGGTATATCAAGACGTATCAAGGTCTTCGAGACTCATATTGGTGGCCAGGCATGAAGAAGGACATAGCGGATTTTGTTAGCCGGTGTTTGACCTATTAGTAAGTTAAGTTTGAGCACCAACGTCCTTCTGGATTGATGCATTAGTTACCCCTTCTGGAGTCGAAGTGGGATCGCATCACAATGGATTTCATTATTGGGCTGTCAAGGACATCTTCTGGTTATGACTCTATTTGGGTGATCGTGGACCAATTGACGAAATCGACACATTTTCTGCCTGTCAAGACGACATATGGAGTGACACGACTGGTGAAGTTATACATCAATCGAATTGTGAGCTTACATGGTTTGCCAGTCTCTATAGTTTCTGACAGAGGACCTCAGTTTATGTTGTAGTTTTGGCATAAGCTGTAGGGTGAGTTGGGTACTCGATTGGATTTTAGTACGGAATGTCATCCTCAAATCGATGGTTAGTTCGAGCATACGATTCAAGCTCTGGAGGATGTGTTGAGAGCATGCACTCTGGATTTTTGTGGCTTCACGACCCATTCCCGGGACCATGACCAGCATATGAGGCGAACCGTCTATGCGAGCCCGACTCATCTCGCACAAGCCTCAATATACCGAACTATAACCCAAAATCATATTTAATAAAATATGATAAAAACCAATTAAAGATTTAAACATCATTTATTAAAAAAACATAATATAAATCTTTGCAGAAATAATTTCAAATTAAACATTTGAAATACCAAATAAAATAGGAAAACTAAAACAAATCCCACAGGAACTCAGTGTGGAGCCTCTAACAGATCATACAAATGGAGCCCGATCAAAAGGGTGCTAACCGCAACGTCAGAATACCTCACTGAGCATCAAAAGTCAAAGATCATTGTCCACAAAAATCACCTGCAAGATGATAATAAACAAGGGACAAAAGAAAACAAAGAAAATGGGTCAAACCCAATAAGGGAAAACACTCCAGATTGCCTCATACGTGCCTCACAAAGACTGTTTTGAAAACAGTTCGAAAATACCACATGCAAATATAGTCAACAAATACATATATATCCATGCTACATACATAGTAGCAGTTCAAAATCCTTTCGAAATCGTTCGCAATCAAAGCAAACCACATACACGAAATCATTCATGAGTTAATCAAAATCTTTCATTAATATTTATAAAATTCATCAAAACTAATGCACTTTCAATAACAAAGCAAAACATTTCCAAAAACTGTTTTATCATATCAAGATTTCCAAACTAAAACCTTTTCAAGGTCTGCCAAAAATCCAGAATAAAAGTCAAAACTCTTTTAAACCTTTATTGCAAGTCTTGTATCAGAACTCAAAACCTTTCTAGCTTTACTGAAATTCCAAAAACAAAGTTTGCCACATAGGCATAACAAAATCCTTTCAAATTCAAAATCTGAGCCAAAACATATAACACAGATCCGGGACCAAGGGAAGTGTGATGTGGACTCTGCCACCCATCATTAGACATAAAGAAGCATGATTTGGACTCTGCCACCAATCACGAAAAGTGTGGACCAGCCATAAGTGTGATGAGGGCCCGCCTCTATCAATTTCAAATCATGTGCCTCATCAGACAATATGGCTACCGACACCCCTGGTAGCGGGTTGTCTCACTCATTGGTATACCAAGGGCTACATGCCTCGTAGCAGAGGTGTTCCGCCTCTAAAATATATAGATAGTGTATTCAAATCAAATAACAAACAGTCCTGAGACCGAGTATATTAAAACCAATAGCAAACGGTCATGCCACCGGGTACGTCAAAACCAAAGGATATATAAGGTATCACTTATATATCGAAATACCAACATACTTACATAAAAGTATGATTTCCAAAATATTCATCAAATCCATAATGGCATGATTTGCAAAACCAAGTATGCAAACAGTCAATCATTTTACCAAAAACGAGTTTCAAAATTTCTTTCCAAAATATTCCAAAATATAATATAATCAAATTATATTATTTCAAAAACCATTCATCTTTCGTCAAAGTGCAAAATCTTTTAAAACAGAGTACCACTACTCTTTTCCAAAACCCAAATGGTTTTCCAAAAACCATTCAATAACAAACAAGTCATCACATAGCCCAGATTTTAGGATTTCCAATCCTTTAATTATTCCAGTTTACATGTTATGGTGATAGCACAACAAAAACATATAAATCGAAGAGACATAGCCTATGTGTCTGAAGCTGCAATCCACTCACTTGGATGTAGAGCTTCCAAACTCTGAATCATTGACCACCGGTCGATGGTTGGTCACCTCGAAAATCTACTGAGCTGAAACAAATATTTACAAACAAATCAATATGGTGACTGTGGCATAACTCGATATGAATGAAATGCAAATTCAGACTCAGACGCCGTCGGCGTCAGAAATTCTATCTTCAAACGAAAGTCTAACGCTCATCGAAATTTGACCTTTGATGTAACATTACAACTCAGTCTCCAAACTGTTGAAAATTTATCAATCAATACTCAAGGTATTTCTATTATCAAATCAAACCCCAGAATATTCAAAAAACTATGTTTTTAACCTCAAACTTGCAAAATATCATGTTTCATCTCTATGGGAAAATTACCCCAAAAATTCATTTCTCGGTTCAACCGATAGAAATCAGTTTCAAACACCTATAATGATCATAACAAACCCGAGCTAAACCCTAGCCCGATCAATAACTCATCAAATCTTTTGATTCAAAGCTAGATTTATGTTAATCTAACATCCAATAACCATAAAAAACTATTATCTAACTTCCAATCCAATAGAAACATCAAATTCAAACCCTAGAAGGAAATTTGACCCAAAAGAGATTTTGAGATTAATGCATGAAAATGATGAAATAAGAGGAAAGGAAGAATGATCTTACCTCAGAAAATCATCATCTAAAAACCCCCACCATTCATCTCATTCGAATCACTTAGATCTGAAAATCCTAAATCAAATCGGACCCAAATGAGATCCACAAATCAAAGGCATCAAACGGACGAAAATAAGAGATTAGATGCAAAGTCTTACCTCTAGAGATGTTAAGGAACGAAGAAAAGGCCATGGGAGAGAGTTCTAGAAGAGTTGAGAGTGATTTGTAGTGAAAATGAGACGTAATGACGAAAAGGTCCGGTGAGGTGTGCTTATAAAGGCATACGGATCGAAACACAACATTTCACTGAATTACAAGCCAACTTCACAACGTACGTTGTGACTCTTCTACGTACGTTGCACCGCATACTATGCACATAGATGGTGATAGATTTCAATCCATAAACTTCGTATTTCCATAATCCATGATCGACATACGTTATACCCAACACAACTTACGTTGTGCCTGTTCTACGTGTGTTGTGCCTTTCACAATGTACGTAGTCGGCATAAATACCTCACATCTCATTCCCAAATCATGATCTACGTGCGGGGCTCCTCCTACAATGCACATAGACAACCTATACTGCCTCTAAATCAACTTGAACCACACACAACGTGCGTAGGTATTCCTTCTGAGCACGTAGATGACCTACAACAAGCTCTACACGCGTAAAATCATGCCTCCAACATGTTCCTAACTTCAAATCATAAATTCCATCACTCCCAGGACTTAATCAACCCAAACTTTCATAGATAACATTCTTAAATATTCTCTACGCCTCAAAATACTCAAATATCACCTCAATCATTTCAGGTTCAAATTGGGATTGATATTTGTAATTTTGGAAAATGTTGGGTATTTTTGCAATTTTGAGAAATTGGAGGTTTTATTAAAAATTTGGGTTGTTTGGTGAGTTCAATTATTAATTCTGAAAGGTTGGGGATTAATTATCAATTTATGAGGTTTAGGGACTAAAGTGTAATTTTATGAAATTTTGGGACCAATTCATAATTTTACATAGATTTTGACTTTTGGGCCGTGAGTGCTAGATCCTCGATTGAAATAGGATTTTTGACACTGATGGCGTCAGAGTCGGCATTTGCATTGCATATGTATTCTACAATGCCATAGTTACATGTCTGAGTCTGCTGTAATATGTCTTTGTTCTCAGCTCTGTTCCGTTCTCGGGGCGACCAGTCCTTCACCAGCGGACCGCAACTGGATTATTAGCTCGGTGTCCATGTGAGTGGATGTCAGCTTCAGATACATAGGCTGTGTCTTTTCAATACATATGTTTTTGTTGTACTATCACCATAGCATATAAACCGGAATAATTAAAGGATTGGTAATCCTAAAATCTGGTCTATGTGAGGACTTGATTGTTATTGAATTGTTTTTGGAAAACTATTTGAGTTTTGGAAAAGATTAGTGATACTCTGTCTTTGAAAGATTTTGCGCTTCGGCGAAAGATGATTTGTTTTTGAAATATAATAAAAATTGGCTATATTATATTCTTTTGATGTATTTTGGAAATAAGCTCTAAACCTTATTTTGGAAAAAAATTGTTTGTTTTGCATATCCTTACATGGAAATCTTTGAAATGAATACATTGTTACTGTTTCTAATAAATATTTTGGATTTATGGAAAAATCATATTATATTTATGTATGATTTGGAATTTGATATATAAGTTATATCTTATATATCTCATTGTTTTTGATGAACCGATTGCATGACCGTTTGTTATTGGATTTAAATATACTATGTAAATGTTTTGGAGACGGGACACCTTCGCTACGGGCTTCGTAGCCTTTGGTGCACCAAGGATTGTTATTGGCCCAACTATCAAGGTTGTCAGTAGCCATGTGTCTTGACGAGGGCACATAATTTGTTATTGGATCAGTGGCAGAGTCCACGATCATTATTACGGTGGTAGTGGCACATACCATACCACGTTTGTTACCAGTCACTTATCTGTGATATATGTTTTTTAAAATAATAATAATATTATTATTATTATTATGCCTACGTGGCAAAGTTTTGGTTTTGTAATTTCTAGCAAGGATAGAACAGTTTTTGAACTATGGATTGGAGTTTTCGATAAAATATAAAAAGAGTTTTGCTATGCCTACGTGGAAAACTTTGACTTTGAAATTTCTAGTAAAACTAGAAAGGTTTTTTAATTATGGTATGAAAATTTCGACAAAGGTTTGAAAGGGTTTTATTTGAAATCTTGATAAGATAAAATGTTTTCTGAAATGCTTTGCTTTGTTATTGAAAACACAATAGTTTTTGATAATTTTTGGAAATATTCATGAATGAATTTGTGTATGTTGTTTGCTTTGATTGCGAACGATTTCGAAATGGTTTTTGAACTGCTACCATGTATGTAGCGTGTATACATATACTTATATGTTGACTATATTTGAATGTGGTATTTTCAAACTGTTTTCAAAATAGCCCGGAATGGGTCGTGACACATATACATCTACATATATATAAATATACATATACATATATATACATATACATATATATTGCCACGACTCATTCCCAGGACCATGACTGACGTACGAGGTGAACTGTCTATGAGAGCCCAGCTCATCCTGCACAAGCCTTAGAGAACAGAAACACTACCCATTCATTTATTCAAATAAATACTTAAAAGAAAATAAAGGTTTAAAACTTATTTATTAAAACAAAACATATACAATAATAAGTGCGGAAAATATTTCAAATTAAAAACATTTGAAATGATAGAAACAATAACAAAAACAATAACTAAACCCACAGACACCCGGTGTGGAGCATCTAAGAAACCATGTAAACATGGCCCGAATCAGAAGGGCTCTCACCGCCAATCAACAATGTCTCACTGAGCGAAAAGTCAACCTGTAATAGGAACAGAAATAACAAAAGCAAAACAAAGAAAGGGGGTCAAACCCAGTAAGGGACAACACTCCAGAACGCCTCATACATGCCTCACAAATACTGTTTTGAAAACAGTTCAAAAATACCACATACAGATATAGACAACATATATATTATTATATACACGTTTCGTACATAATAGCGATTCAAAAACCGTTTCGAAATCGTTCGCAATCAAAGCAAACAGTATGCACAAAAACATAGCTGGAACTAAGCAAAATCCTTTAAGAATATTAGCAAAATAAACCAAAGCTAAATACTTTTAAAACCAAGCAAGGTTCTCCAGAAAACCTTTTGTCACAACAAAGGTTCCAAAAAAAAATCCTTTTTAAGTTGTACTAACAACTTCAGAAATCAAAACCCTTTTAAAAATTTTATCGAAAACCTCATATCAGAGTTCTAAAATCTTTCTAGCCTTGCTAGAAATTTCAGAATCAAAACTCGCCACGTAGGCATCGTAAATAATAATAATAATAATAATAATAATAATAATAATATTATTATTATTATTAAAGCCAAAACATATTTCGTATATATCAAAGTCAAAAACATATATCATGGATAAGGGATCAGAAATAATTTGTGGTATGGTATGTGCCACTCTACCACCGCAATAATGATTGTGGACTCTGCCACTAATCCGATAACAGATCTGTTAAAATTGTGCCCTAGTCCAATCATTAGTGTGCATTGTCATTCAATTAGTGAATAAAGAGGCATTTAATTTCTATGAAACATCATTTGTTTTATGAAGATAAAACTCCATGAATAGTTTATTCTTTCTTTGTGCCATCAAGTACGTGACTTGATAGTAAAACCATAGAGATAAAAGGAATACTATTCTAAATATCCCTAATCGATCATTATCATGGGAATGATAATGAATTA
>CAODLS010774990.1:0-12688 GCA_948243855.1 Flueggea neowawraea
ATTGATAGTGAAAATCCTAAGTGGTGATACTTAGGTAGTGGATGTAGGCATCGAGTTGGCCGAACCACTATAAGTTCTTGGTGTTCTTTCATTTACCGCAATCATTCTCGAAGAAAATTCAAAGCTTATATTATCACACTATTCAACCCCCCTTCTAGTGTATTATCGACTCTACAATCACCAATACAGACAATAACAATATGATGCCCAGCTATTGGCATCTACTTGAAAAAAAAATTGTTCTCATTACCACTAATTAAATCATTTATTCTCAAAAAGTGTATCAGTAAATTCTTTTGCCACTAAATCATCTAAGATTTTATCACTCAAAGACAGAGAACCTCCAACAGGGCTCCTCTAACAAATATGCTACCAATTCAAAGTATTTGGCAAAACCCAGTGTAACAGAGACAATCGTGGCACCATATTGAACGAAAGATATACATAAGAGTTCAAGGATGCAGATGTATCAGATGACATTGGTGACTAACAATGTTGAGCCATGACTACAAAGATATCAGACAACAGACAACGAATGCATGCCAAAATGCAAATGATTGCCATAGTACCAAATCATAAATCGGAGTACCAAAACAAAGGTCAAAACATCGAAATGGATTCAAAAGGGTATACAGAGGCAAATAAAACTGACTCGATTAAAAAATATCTATGCTCTACAATCGACCCAGAGTTATAGAAACCTAGGCTCTGATACCACCTTTGTCACAATCTATTTTTGGACTATGATCGACGTACGAGGTGAACCGTCTAAGGGAGCCTAGCCCATCTCGTACAAGCCTTAGAGAATAAAAAATACTACCCAACTTGCTCATTTTAAAACATTTATTAAACAAATTTATAACAATAATAAAACAATTCATATATATAATAATATAGTGTCAGTAAAATAAATTATAATTTCATCAAAATAAACATGAGAATAAAATAGTAAATACAAAACCAAAATCAGATACAAAAAATTTCACACCCAATAACCCAACAGAATATCGATATAGAGCTCTAACACAGAAACAAAGAAGCCTGACCGAAAGGGGCATCAACTAACCAAATCAAATGATGCCTCAATGAGTATCTGGATGCCAAAAATTCACCGAGAATGATGCATGCTTACATATCAATTCAAGCATTAATTGATAACATTTTTGCCCTAAATGTCTTAATTGTCCACGAATTTATATATTTTCATGTTCCGTGTAAGGAAAATGAAAATGCATGAAATGTGGATTGAAATGAAGAAAAAAAGGCATGACAAAGATGTTTTTAAAGTTGCAAGGTCAATAGAAGAAAGTGGGAGAAAAATCGAATCAAAAGGAGTAACTTTCGTCGTCACACCCTGCGGTCATGGTCGTGATGAAAGGGTGTGATCAGCAACCAAGGTTCCAACAAAGTAGAGAGGATTCATGGTCATGATGGATGACTGTGATCAAAATGGAACAAGGCTGTGATGATGCTTACAGTTACCAATTACGGCCGTGATTCGAACCGTGACTCAATCACAGTCAATAATCATGACCGTGAGCAATGCAATCATTTCACCAAAAAATCAGTAGCTCATCATTGTCATGATGCTGACCATGATGCATCTCCAATTGGACAAAAATTTAACAGGTTTGCACGATCAAGTGGGGACCAAAGCACATTCAAATGGCATTTTTAGAGGCTTTTGCTAGGGTTTATGGAGGACCTAAGCGGGTATAAATAAACCTCTTTCACATCATTTTGGGCAATCTTTGATAGCCACACTCACCTTCAAGCTTAAATAGAGAGAGGACTATGATTTTGGAAAGGAAACCCCCAACTTTTATTTTCCACTTCTCATTTTAATTTTGGTGTTGTGGTTTTTTTATTTTGAGGTTAGTTTATTTTTTATTTTTATTTACTTTAAACAATGGTAGTTCGGGATCTTAGTTTGGATGCTGAGTTGTATTTTTTAATGAATACTTGTTATATTTATGAATATGTCTTGTGTTTTCTGTTCAATATTTGAAGTTTGATTTATGGGTATTGTGTTTTATGTTCTCTATTTGAATGAATGTTATTGGATTTGATTTAATGACTTGTTTTAAATGACTATTGTTGAGCCTGATCACCTTGATGGTAGTTTTGATAAACCTAGTTGATGGATCGAGAGATGAAGGCTAGGTGAGATCCACAAGCATTAAAGTTGCATGATTTAGGATAGACATATTCTATGCACGTCAAGTGTTCGATGAAATTCCTTAAAGGACTTAATGGGCCTAGTTTGGCTAGGTATGGCCAAGAGGATCCACATAGGAAGCCTAGATATGACTCGAGTGGCCTCGAGAGAAGCCTTGGGTTAGTCTTGTGGAGAGAACACTCAATTCCAAAAACTCATTTCGTTGATTTAGTAAATAGGAGTTTTTGTTTACATCTAAATGTTCCAAACGCTTTTGCTTGCTTTGTTATTTTCATTTTATATTTTTAAAACCAAACCCTTTACAACTCAATTTTCAGATTTTATCGCTTTATTTTATTTTTTGATCACTATTAATTGACGTTCTCCGAGGATTCGACACTAGAAGAGTACTCCAATGGTTTTATTACTACGACGATGCTTGTGCACTTGCAATGCATCATTAGAGAACAAAAGAATCACCTCAAAGATTAAAATAAAAATAGAAAGAAAAAGAAAAAGGGGGTGAGAACCCAGTGATGAATGACACTCCAGAATGTCTCATACGTGCCTTCCAAAAACTGTTTTGAAAATAATTTGAAAGTACAATATGCAAATTTAAGTGAATACATACATACACACACACACACATAATAGCATTCAAAAACTATTTCGAAAGTATTTGTAATCAAAGCAAACAGCATGCACATATGCATCGTAGTACTGTGTGTTGTGTATGATTGTTCTTTTCCTATATTCCGCATTTATTTTGCTTGTTTGCCTGACATATTCACATTTTTAAAATATTACAACAATCAGGAGCAATGTCCTCACAAAATATTACATCCATTAATCCTATTTTTAATCAAGTTGTTGAAGAAAACAAAATTAGCAAGAACCCAACAACAACAACATGCTCTTTCACTCGGAAACTATGGAGGGAACTGATGAAAGAAATCGAAGATTTATCCACCGATACACAAAATGCATTAATGGTTGTTACAGTCCTGATAGCAACAGTAACATATCAAGCAATACTTAGTCCTCCAAGTGGGTTTGCATCAGAAGAAACAAGAAAATCTCAAACAGTAAACACATTTCAGAGAAGAGAAGCTTTGCCTGGAGAGGCAGTCATGGCTTCAGACCCTGAAGTTTTCGCCTTTTTGGCTGTTTTCAATGCGATCGGATTTTTTCGCCTCCCTGGTCATGATTTCTTTGCTAACCAGTGGATTTCCGCTCAGAGCATGGCACCAACGACAATGAAAACTGGCACCATTGTCGTAAGCTTGATGGGTCAGTTGGTTTTTGCAGAATTTGCTCGTTTTATGATATGGTCGTTGCGCCTTGCGGATATGGGGTGTTCTTCCTGTAAGAAAATTAAGATCAAGATCTCATCCTGACGATGCCCAGCCAAAAGTCTGAAATATATGGATACCTTCAAGCAGAGCTGGATTTAATCAGTTCTGTTCAATTTTATAAATATTGCAGATATTTAGATTTGATGAACTATATAATCGAATAGCAATAGAAAGAGTAATACGACGTCATTATTGTAAATCTGCTGATAAAGCAGCAGCGGATACGTCAATCTTTAATTTGTCCTACCCTTTTTTCCCGTAATTATGAGTAAATAAATTCTTGTACTGCATTGGTCTACTTCTGTACCTCATGACTTGACCTAGCTTCTGTGACAGCTATTCGGACTTAAATATGAAAACCTAATTCACTGAGTTAGATTTCAAAACTAAATGCATGGAAGACTCGAATCTTTATAAAAACCAATAAAATTAAAGCATACTGCGTATATACAGCTGAGAGAAAAACACACAAAAAAAGTTTTGGCAATTCAAGAAATGGATATTTCCAAAACAAAAAAGTCGTACGAGCGACTATCTCACTCATACGTTGATCTGCCTGCAGATATTCAACATGTTCTACTCGTAATCGCTACACTCATCGCTGCAGTGACTTTCCAAGCTGCGGTTAATCCTCCTGGTGGCAAGTTGAGAAACAAGACGCAGGAAGGGCAATCTACGCATCAAAAACGCCGGCTTATTATGTTTTCTTGGTTTGCAATACTTTTGCAATCTCAACCTCAGTTCTTATCTTCTTGATGCAAACCCACAAGTTCCCGTTTCGTGTTGAAATCTTCCTCGCCAATATTGCCATTATTATAACTTACGCTTCAGCAATTTGGCTGTTACGCCTCATGACTGTCACGACTCATTCCTGAAAATATAACTGGCGTATGAGGTGAACCGTCTATGGGAGTCCGGCTGATTCCGCACAAGCCTTAAAGTGCAGAACTTCTACCCAAATTCATATTAAAAAATAATAAAACAAATAAAGAGTTAAAATTTATTTATTAAAACAAAACATATATAATATCAATTGCAAAAAATATTTTAAATTAAAAACATTTGAAATGACAGAAACAATAACTAAACCCAAAGAAACCCGATGTGAAACAATTTAACAAATCATACAAACGAGAACGATCAGAAGGGTTCTCTGCCAAGCCAAACAACGCTTCACTGAGCTAAAACTATCGATGGTCATTATCACCTAAAAGACAGAGTTTAATAAAGACAAAACAAAGAAAGGGGGTCAAACCCAGTAAGGGACAACACTCCAAAATGTCTCAGACGTGTCTCACAAATACTATTTTGAAAACAGTTCAAAAATACCACAAGCAGATATAGTCGACATATATACATATATATACACACTACATACGTAATAGTAATTCAAAAACCATTTAGAAATCATTCGTAATAAAAGCAAACATCATGCATAAAATCCTTCAGGAACTAAACCAAAATTCTTCAAGCATATTTTGGAATTTTATCAAAACTAATGTGTTTTCAAAAACAAAGCCAAATCTTTCCCGAAAACGTTCTATCTTATCGAATGTTCCAAAATAAAACTCTTTTAAGTGGTACTAAAAACTTCATAACAAAAATAAAAAAATCATTTCAAAACTGTTATCGAAAGTTTCAGAAATGAAGCTCAAAACCTTTGTAGCTTTTCTAGAAGTTTCAAAGTCAAATGGTTTGCCACATATGAAAATTAATAATATCATTTTCAAAAATATAATATCGTAGATACCAGAGTCAAAAACATATATCACAGATAAGGAACCAAAAATAATCGTGGTGCAGTTTGCGCCACTCTACCACCGCAATGATGATTGTGGATTCTGCCACTAATCCGATAACAGATCATGTGCCTGATCGGGGCAACATGACTACCGAAAATTCTGGTGGCTGAGTATAACATGAATTGGTATACCAAAGACTACGTATCTCATAGCGAAGGTGTCCCGTCTCTAAAACATATACATAGCATAATTAAATCCAAAACATAACGGTCATGCGACCAAGTATATCAAAAATAAAGAGAGATATATAAGGTATAACTTATATCTCGAAGTCCAAAAGCAAGGTCACTGATTTCTAAAGCAAATTCCATAATTCAAATATATATATATATATATATATATAAAATATATATATATATATATATATATTTTTTTTTCAGAAACAAAATCTTTATTTCGAGAAGATGTTCAAAAATCCAGGCACATACTTGTTACAGAAAACAAAGCATTCAGATTAGAATCAAAACAGAGAGAGAGGATATATACATATGTAAATATCAGTTTTCGAAAACAGAGTTTGAATATCCATTCACCAAATCAAATTAATAACTTAATCAATCCTTAGAGTAGTCAAATTTCAGAATATGTGTTAAACATATCAAAAACAGATATAAATTGAAGAGACACAGCCTATGTGTCGATGACTGGTCATCTCAGGAACTGAACTGAGTTGAAAAAAACATTTATAAACACATTAAATATGGTGACTGTGGTACTACAGAAGATGCATGAAATGCAAATGCAAACTCAAACGCCAACGGCGTCAGAAATTTTATTCCAAACAAAATTCTATCGCTCATCACCATTTAGACCTCGATGTAGAATTACAATCAAATCTCCAAAATATTCAGAAACTATATTTATAATCTCAAACTTGCAAAATATCAAGTTTCGTCTCTATGAAAAAATTATCCCAAAAATTCATTTCTCAATTCAACTGATAGAAATCAAATTCAAACACCTAAACTGATCAAAATCAACATCAGGAACTTAAATCTATGGTTGGTTTCTCAAAAATAACTCTAAAATATCAGAAATCTCCACAAACCCGAACCAAACCCTAGCTCATTCAGAGCAACCTCAAATATTTTGATTGCGGTATTAATCTAGGTTCCTTTAACCTCAAACAACTATATACAATCAATATCTAACAACCTTCCCAACAAAAACAGCAAATCCGAACTCTAGATGTAATTCGACCAAAAAGGGATTCCAAGATTAATGCATGAAAATGATGAAATAAAAGGAAAGGAATGACGATCTTACCTGAAACAATCATCCTCTAACAACCCTTAGCATCCAACTCATCACAATCACCAAGAATTAGAACCCTAAAACAAATCGGACCAAAACTAGGTTAAAAAATCAGAGGCATCAAACGGGTAAAATGAAGAGGCTAGAAGCTTGATTTTACCTCCAGAGATGTTAAGGAATGAAGGAAAGACCATGAGAGGGAGTATCAGAAGATTTGAGAGTGATTTGGAGTGAAAATGAGAAGGAATGACGAAGGGGTCGGTGAGAGGTGTTTATAAAGGCAGACGGATCGAAAAGCACCGTTTCACTGAATCACAAAGCCAACGTACGTTAAACCAAGACAACGTATGTTGTGAAGCTTCTACGTACGTTGCACCACATACAATGCATATAGATAGGGTCAAGTTTACATCTAGAAACTTTGTATTTTCAGAATTCATGATCAACGTACGTCATACCAAGCTCCACGTACGTTATGCCTATTGTACGTGCGTTGATCCCTTCACAACCTACGTAGTCGGCATGAACAACTCACATATCATTTCCAAATCATGATGTACGTGCACATGACTCCCTACAACGTACGTAGACAACCTACACAACCCTTAAACCAGCCTGAATCATGCACAGCGTGCGTAAATACTTCTACTATGCACGTAGATGGCTTCATTTGTTCACGGTTCAAGTCCAAATGACCAATAGCGCGAGCAGAACCTCACCAACGCACACAAATGGCCTTAGGCATGTTCATGGTCCATCCTAGCGATGATCTACGAGTAGAACTCTTCAATGCGCGTTAATGAACTCCAACACACCCTAACACGCGTAACACATCATTCCAAACTTAAAATCATAATTTCCATTATTTTTGGGACTTAACAATCACCCAAATTACATAGATAACATCCTTAAAAAATTTTCAAATGCCAAAAATCATCTCAAGCTTTCGAGGATCAAATTCTCAAATGAACAAAGATCATTATCAGTAGAGTGATGTTCCACCAAAGACCTTGTCAGGGTTGGTCAGAACGCTACAGAGAATTAATCAGAATGGGTGGGTTATTACATTCAATTTATTATTCGGCTTGTTAATCGTATTAAAAACATTTTACAAATAATAAGTTTTAAAGAAAACAATATTCCTGAATACTATATATATATTTAACCATTATAACATCAAATACATGTCCATAACCCATTACCGGTGTGAAGCGCCTAACATAACAAAAACTCAGGCCCGAACAATAAGGCACATACTGCTGACAAGGATACCTCACTAAGTGCAAAAGATTGAACGGCCACTATCAAGAACACCTGAAAGATGAAGTAAAAAGAAACAAGGAAAAAGAAGGGGGTAAGAACCCAACGAGAAATAACACTCTAGAGCAGCTTCGGGCCTCACAAAAACCGTTTGAATATAGTTTCAAAATATATCACATGCAGATATAAGTTTATGTACGTATACACATTATATAATGAATAATAGCATTTATGAAAACTATTTCGAAATCCTTCACAAACAAGACAAACAACATACAGTTGTACATATTAGCTAAATAATTATCTCTGATAAATTATTTAGTTTTTAGAGTATGAAATAGCCAGAAATATTTCCTTTCAAAATATTTGCCAAAACTTATCTATATTTTCCCAAAAGATCTACAGAGAATAACATTTTTCCAAAATATTTTCAGAGAGAAATTCTAAAATATTTTCAGAGAAAAATATCAAGGTTTAACGGGGCCAGAATCAGATATGTAGAGTCATCCGGGCTCGATAATAGCCACTTAGGTAATGATTATCCACTTAGGCACCATACTATAGACACTAAGGCGAGTGTAAGCCACTTAGGCACAAAGTATAACCACTTAGGCAAGTGACACAATACCAGTGTATCAAAACTACGCTACCTTGTGGCTTGGTGTCTCAAACCAAAAATATTTTACCAAAAGCATATTGAAGTATTTGTTTAAAAATATTCAAATAGGTAACATATAGGGCAGCAAAATTATTCACCAAAATATTTATTTCAAAAATACATTTTATTTTCAGAGACAAGATTCGTAGTACATAAACTTCACTTATTTCAAAACAATCAATTGTTTTAGAAAACATTCTTAAATCTAAATTTCTACAGAGTGTTCTTTGAAATCCATAACAAAATGTTTATTCCCAAAGTTTGTAATAAATAGTAAAACATAATATTTATGTTCAGAAACCATCAAAAATTTCAGAGAAAATTTATTTTTTCACAGCAGAGAATTTTCACACAGATCAGATTTTTAGGATTTTCTATCCTTTAATTAATCTAGATTATATGCAAAGGCCAGACACGTCAAAAACATATAATTTTAGAAGACACAGTCTATCTGTCTGAAGTTGTCATCCACTCACTTGGACACCAAGCTAATAATCCAATTGTGGTCCACTAGTAACGCCTCGGGAATTGAATAGAGCTGAATACAGAAACGGATTATAATGGAGCCAAATATTGTACTATTGCAAATACAGAATGTGTATGCAATACGGATATTCGTCCCAACCCACAACAACGAAAATCCTATTGCGAATGAATATCTAACACTCTCTGTGAAAATCGTACCTCGATGTAATATTAAAATTCAGTCTCCAAACTGTTCAGATTTTATCAAATAATTTCGTAAGGTATTTCTATTATTAACTCAAACCACAAATAGTCAGAAACTATATTTTAACCCCAAACTTGTAAAATATCAAGTTTAGTCTCTAAGAAAAAATTATCCAAAAATTCCTTCTCTCGATTCCACCAATGGGAATCAAAGCCAAACACTCACGTTGATCATAATCAACCTCGGAAACTCAAATCTATAATTGGTTTTTCAAAAACAACTCAAAATCACCATTATTTAGCTCAAACCCGAACTAAACCCTAGCTCAGCCAATAACTCATCAAATCTCTTAATTCAAGGCTTGATTTATGTTGATCTAACCTTAAACAAACATAATCTAACAATATCTAACAATCATTCCAACAAAAATCAGCAAATTCGACTCGGATTTGCAAAACCGTCACTAACCAGACCCATTTATGAACAACCTCAAATATCCACAAATCAATTTATCAAGATATAACATCCTACAACATCCATTTTGATGAAACCACTCACATTCGAAACCCTAGGGCAAATTGGATGAAAACGTGATTCTGAAATTAAAAGCATGGAATGGATGAAAAGAAGAGATTAGAACATAAATCTTACCTCCAGAGATGTTAAAGAACGTTGGGAAAATAAGGACGAAGTCAGAGAACTGATTTGAGAGTGAATAAGAGTGAAAATGATAAGTGGCGGATGAAGGTCGAGTGAGGGGGTATTTATAGACCCACCTCGCAAAAACGCAACATTTCACTCATTTTCAGCATGTCTGGGCACATTAACATACGTTGTACATCATCTACACACGTAGAAGTAGTCCAATGTGCATAGATACTTACACAGTGTATGCAGACAACATTCAACAACTCTCGGGGCAACCTAGATCAGGATCTACTTGCATAGACTCCCTTTAAAGCATGCAGACGGCTAGAAAAACCCACGGATCATTCCTAGTTCATGATCTACATGTGTAGCTCTCCCTACAATGCATATAGACGGCCTACACAGCCCACAAACTAATCTGAATCATGCTCAACGTGCGTCGATACCACTACTATGCACGTAGATGGCTCCCAGCAAGCTCTACGCATACAAAATCACGCCTCAAACATGTTTTCAACTTAAAATCATAAATTCCATCAGTCTCGGGACCTAACAACACCCAACCTTACAGAGGTATAATCTTAAACACCTTTAAACACCCTAAACATCACCTCAAACATTCAAGAATCAAATTAAAATGAACTACGATCATTAGAGATCAAATGACGTCCCACCCGATACCTTGTCAGAAATGGGTCGGAACGTTACAAAGAATCTCATTGAAATGAATAGGGTATTACACATTCCTCATTTGCTCTGGATCTCGATCAAAACAAGCCCCTAAATCCTCTTTATCCTTTCATCTGCTCTCTCTCTCGATCGCTCATTAAGAAAACCCAAAAATTTGAACTCGCCCCTCTTCGTCTTCTCTGTGTCTCCCTCACCACCCCTTCCTCCTTCTTCGCCCCTCTCTATGTTTCCATCATTTTGCTTAACTGTGGGGTTTTCTAGGCCATATTGTACCAAATCAATTCTCTATTTTTTTGGACGTTGAACGTTGATCTTGAGGGGAGAAAACGAGAAAGAAAGGGATCTGTAGGTTACCATCATCACCACCATCCAGATATGTGGATTTTTTGTGGCTTTTGAGAATGGGTTTCGATTTGAGATTGGTTTTCGATTGATTTTATTACTTCTAAGTTGACTGATTGTCCTAGATGAGTTATGGTTTGTGGGTTTCACGGTGGAGTGGTTATTGGGTTTGTGGGTTTCACAGAGGAGTGGATGATGATGGGGTTCAGTGTTAATGGGTCAAGTGTGAGTTTTTTGGATGGTTTTGTTATTGTTGAGGTGTTCTTATTTGAAGTGTGGGTTTCACATCTTCTTGCTCTTTGACTAGGAATTGAAGTACAAAGGTGTTTGATGGCAGAATTTGTTTGACAATTAACTTGTTAGAGTTCATAAATTCATTCCTTACACAGACACTTGCAAGTGTTCATAAGATGGGGTGAGAATCACTTACGGTTTGGTGACAAAATCTTCATGTAAATCCTAGATTCTGAGTTCTGGCCATCTCCTAGTTGTATATATTTATAATTTCTGAGATCTTGGATTGATTTCATAGGATAGAAGCATCATATAATGGGTCTTTAGGCTAATTGCAGTCAAAAAGATTTTCAACAATCCTATTGAGGTTTTTGTTGTTGGGCTACTCTAATTTCCCCAGATACAACCAGTTTTCTATTTTTCCTAGATACAACCACTACAGTTCTAGGGTTGTTATGGTTTCATCTGCAAGGAAAGATTAATGTAAAGTTTGTCTCTTAAATAAATGTTTATATTAGCAGGAACAATGGAGAAAACCTCGTAGGCTTATGACATCAACCATAATTTTTGTCAATTTTGTATTTCTCCATTTGATACAAAACTTCACACCATTATTTGTAAAGCTAGTTTGTATAATGAATTACAATTTTCCTTTTAGTTTAGAAGTTTCTTTTCCTCAATGTAGAGCTGTTGTGTTTTCAATGTAAAGTGTTTTCATTTTGATGAATATAAAGTGTTTGATCCTATTCTTTCTGCAACGTGTTGTTTGAATATTTTGCAGGTTAATTTAGGAGTGGGTTTGAATTCTTTTGTATTATTTGGTAACAACCTTGGAGTCTTTGGAGTTTATCATTGATAGATCGAGATGCACCATAGAAATCAAAACCAGTAGTGAAGTAGGAGAAAGTGCTTCTGAAATGCAAAATTAGAGTTCATGGTCTTAAAAAAGAAGATAGGAGTATTTTTGTCTTTAAAATTTTATTCAAACAAAAAAATTGGATACATCAGCAATTTATTAACAGAATACTAACAAACTACTGACGGAAGGACTTAAGTGCAACTCGGTTTTTTACCTCAATGACGTGTATGCAACATCCTAAAAATACAAGGATCTACGTACTAATTAGGGTATACTTCAGGGACTTGAAAATTATTTTTCCTAAAATTTTAGATTGCAAAAAAAGTAATCATTTGAATATATCAATCAAGCAAACAATTGATCTTAAATAAACCAAAACCTTACATTCATCTTTAATTGAATTTTTAACAATGTCGATCAAAATATACTTATTAAGATAATCAATTTGATTGCAAATTTATATAGATATTAACTTTATTCTCATATATTTGTCTGTTACTCTTTACTTGCTTACCCAAGCATTCAGATTTTTTTCTATATTTTCTTCAATTTATTGATTGAAAATTTTTTCTATCAATAATATTATTATAGTTGAGTTCTTTACTTGTAGAATTTTAAGATAACCTTAATATTTTTTGTTTTATTTATTTTTTCTTCATCCATTTATTTTCTTTTAAATTTCTTTGATCAGTCAAATAATTTGATGGATATTATTTGGTCATTTCAATGTTTTGTTATAATATTTTCAATATTTTTTT
>CAODLS010775084.1:0-11086 GCA_948243855.1 Flueggea neowawraea
CCAAACATGTTCAGTTTTGTAAGAAAGGTTTAAAATTTGAACTAAATAGTAATGTTGAATTGTAGAGATGATTTTGTATTAAAGATTTTGTACAAGCTGCAAGTATAAATTAAATATTTTTAAGTAAATATCTTTATGGATTATTGTTATGATATTATTGAGGTTTGTTTCAGTTAAAGAATGATTCTTTATTGTTTTAAGTATCGAATTGGTCACAGCTCGAGACCTAAGTGTTCAAGACGGGTCGTGACATTTATATAAATTGTACAAGCAAATTCTAATAACTATAATTTGTCATTCACAAAATTTTTAATATCTATATAAATCTACAATAAAGTCTTAAATGCTTTTTTCATATGTTATGAAGTCCCTAATAAGAATTTCCAAGTTGACAACTTCTACATATATTGCAAATATTTCGCTCAGTTTTCTCTTAGACAAGATAATGCAATTGTCTGAATTCTTACTCAAGTTAGATATTGGTGCTCTAGTGATACAGACTTAACCATTTATCTCTAACAAAACTACACTTTCTTATTTGGGTGAAAACCCTTTTACTCAAGTCACTTCATTAGAATTTTCAACCTTAATTGATTGGTTTATCACAATAATGAGATCATACTTTTCTAATTTTTTCAGTCATCATAAATTATTGAAATTTTGATGAGTTTTAAATATTTCCAGTTTTACTCATAGGAAATACTTCTTACTCTAGTAAAAAAATTTGATTTGATTATTGAGACAAATGTGCCTAAAAAAATTCTAATTTCATAGGTGTATTTTTTTTTTCTTTTTTCTTACTTGAGCAAAATAGTTTCTTGCTTTAGTGAGTGCATTGAGTTTCTCTTTCTTAAAACAACTCTTTTTTTTACATGAGATGTCCTTTAAAAAATGTGTTGTTTGAGTACAAATTTCACACTACTTAAGATACATCTTTCTCACTTGAATAAAATACACTTGTGGAGTTCCTATCATTATTGCTATGTTCTTCCTTGAATTAAAGAACTATTGCTCAAGTAAAACATTCTTGTTGATCGTTTCTTATAGCCATATAAATTCTTGCTTGAGTTAAAAATTTTTGCACAAATAATAAAAGCGTAAGCTTTTATCTCTCACAAAACAATGCTTTCTCACTTGAGTCAGTTCATCCAAAATTTTTAGAGAAAATTCTAGTATTTTGATTTGAGATTACACACTTTTAAGTCTTTGTCAATCATCAAGTTTTAGACAAAGCTTTAATATATTTTCTTGTATATCTCTAATGTTACTCGAGTGCAAATATGTCATGTTTGAGTGAAGATGCACCTGATTTAATTTTTGAGACAAATATGCCTCATATTCAAATCTTTACTACTTGAGTGAGAATACCTTCTTATCCAAGTAAGGCCCTTGAGTTTCCTTCCTCGATCAAATCTATGTGCATATAACTTTGAAGATATTTTAGTTGAGTAAAGAATTCATGTTGCTTAAGTCACATGTTTTGTAATATCTCACTCTTTTCGATAAAGTTTCTGTAGATCTTTGATTTGATCTTGAGTATTGGGGTGTTAATTTATTGCTTTTGGTGTTTCAAGGAGGGTTACTCGAGTAAGTGATGTGGATTACTCAAGTTATTTGGAGGTTGGATTACTCAAGTAAACGTTGGATGTTACTTGAGTAATATGAGCCATGGATAACTCGATTAAGTCATTTGGTTACTTGAGTAAACTAGTGCATGGATTACTCGAGTAAAGCTTTCCTCTTACTCGAGTAAGCTGTGATTCTAATGGACCAAAGATGTAATTTTTCATATTTTGTAATTTCTAAAAGTTCGCAGACTTATGTGTAATTTTTAAGAACTTTGAGGACTAATTTGTAATTTTATGATGTCTGAGAAAGTAAAATGTAATTTTATAAAAGTTCAATGACCAAATCATAATTTTACATTGATTCTGATTTTTGGATCAAGAGTGTTAAATCTTTGACCGAAATGGGATTTTGAGCGATGTTTGAGCGTCTAAGTCTGCATATGCATGTGCACGCATTTTGGTACCACCACAGTACCAGTATCACACTTTGCTTTGTTCTTGATATACTTTATTTTTGATATTTTTGTTTGAGCCTCTTGTTCGTGCCAACGAGATCAGTCGCCAGATAGTGGTGCCTGAATGTTATAGCTTGGACATCCAGATGAGTAGATGACAGCTTCAGACACATAGGTTGTGTCTCGAAACTGTATGTGTTTGTTGTGCTCAACACGTATTTTGAAATTGGACTAATCTAATAATTGACCTAATTAATAAACTGGTTATGTGATTTAATAATCAGTTCTTTGTTTTTGAAAACTTCGATATATATTTTTTATTATATATCCTCTCTTTGTTTTGTTTTTGATATGCATGCTTATGCTTTGGTACTATATTAATATGGTTTTGTTTTTGATATGAGACGCTTATACTACAGGGTACATAGCCTTTGGTATATCAATACTTTAATGAAACCCCAGCTACCAAGGAGTGTTGGTAGCTATGCTGTCATAGCCTGACGCATGATTTGATTTTGATTAGTGGGGTAAACCACGCTTATCATACACTTAAGTTTGTGGTGGAGGCCACACATGTTATATCTTTGTTTTTGGTCCCATATCGCCAGTATATTATGACTATGTTTTTTATATTATGACTATTACCACAACTGCTTTCATGCATGTTGTTTGCTTTGTCTGCAAAGGTTTTTGAAATGGTTTTCTTAAATGCTACTAAATATATAGTGTGTATATATACGTATTCTTCGCTATACCTGCGTGTTGTATTTTTGAACTGTGTTCAAATTAGTCTTTGTAAGGCACGTATGAGGCGTTCTGGAGTGTCATTCTTTACTGGGTTCTTACCCCCATTTCTCTTTCTTTGTTTATTCCTACCTCTGCTTACAGGTTGACTTTTGGATCGGCAACTGTTCGGCATCTCTACTCAGTGAGGCGTTTGTATTATTGGTTAGTAACGCCATTTTGGTCGAGCTTCTTCTTTTGTTTTAGAGCTTCGCACCGAGATGTTGTTTGGTTTTTGGGATTTCCATTTTGTCTTTTGGTCACCCTTATTACATTATATTATTAATTTGTATTTGATTTCACTCATATTATCTTTTGCTACACTTATATATGTTTTGGTATATGTGTGTGTGTGTGCGTGTGCGCGCACCCGCTGATATCAAACGTTTTGTTATAATATTTTAGCATTCAAATGGGTAGTGTTTCTGATTCTTTGAGGCTTGTGTGAGATAGGTCGGGGCCTCATAGACGGTCTGCCTTGCACATCGGTCATGATCCAGAAACCGGTTGTGACATGTTTGTTGCCCGAGAAAAATGCCTTGGTAGATTTATCTATTTTTAATATCTCAATTCTTACTCAAATAAAGAGATTGTTCCTCAAGTAAAACACGCTTATAGAATAGTTTCTCAAGACAACCTTACTGGTTGCTTATAGAATATCCTTCTAGAATAACAATTTATTTGAAAGTAGCAGTTGATAATCACAGAAAATATGCCATATTACTTAAAATAATTGTATAAATGAATCTTTTGTGTTTTGATCAATTAATCACTTTCTCTTTTTAACTCATAAGAAATAAAATTACATTTCTTTGTGACTGAACTATCTCAGACGAAAAAAAAAATTGGACCGATAGATTAATTATGCACTAACTCAAACCTTATAACAAAATATATTCCCTTCATATCTATTTTAATAATGAATAGTCACACTATTAATTTTATATATGTCATATGAATAATATAGAAAACAAATGTTAATTTTGCTAGTCTTGATTACGAAATTCTAATCGAGCAAAATAGAAATATGAACAATGTAGTGATTTTTCTTTAGGAGACGTAAGCTTGATTTATTTTATGGAGTAGGAGTAATAATGCTGAATTATTTTTTAAGTAGTTTTAGTAATTTTGTGTTATTAGAAATTGATTCTAGTTAAACATCCATACGTTTATATCCGATTAAATTAGGAGATTAAGTGTTGAATTAAAATTTTAAGGCTATTTTTTTACAGTATTAATTTTTTTTTTCAATATGATTTCTGTTTTTCAACATCCATACTTTTTAATATAGTATAAATTATATCTTATTTCTTTCCCTTCTTCTGAGACCAGAAACACATTTTATATCTTTGATAATAATTGATGGATGGTGGGATTTGTTTTTGGTAAATTAAGAGCGATGGATAGAGATGTGAATATGTTGCCTTACCAAATGGATTAATTCAAGAAGTTGAATATACGTGCTATCTTTCTTGTACCCTTTTTCTTGGAGATTTTTTCTACAACAGAGAGAAAGTACAGCAAAAATACATTTTTCCTGAGAAAATGCAAATGCTCTTAGAGTGGCAAATACAATTGTATTATATACTTCTTTCAATTGGACCCTGAATATGGCAAAAAAGAAAAATCAATCAACTTTTTCTGCAACAACCTGTCATTCTCTTGCTGATTTAGCCATAACAAGAAAGTTATATGAATGTGTTGCAGAAGTTCTATGCCATTAATCAGTATAACGCTTACAATTAATGCATTATTTCGCTCCATAAATTCACCATACAGTTCAGCATATTTGCATGTCATTTTCCCAATACACTCCATCAGTATATTGTTTATACCTGCGATTCTTCATGCAGTTCGATAGCGACGAATTGTAGGACGGTCCTCTAATTTTCAGGTACTCATTCCACCATGTCATGAACGAGCTTTGCTCCAAGAAAATCTCAGGAGACACTGCAGAATCACTGATTTTGTTCACCACATTCTGCTCAAATTTACTGAGTTCCTCCAAAAGTGATTCTCTCTCAGTAAAACTACACATCACATCGTCTAAACGTTTGGTCCTGATAAGGTTTTCTTCAACATCAGCCCAGAAACAAGAATCCTCTGTCAAGTTACCGGCAACGTTTCTTCTCTTGTTAATTGGATCACTTCTTGCAGGCTTTGGTACATCCTGCCTCTGCCATTGCTCCAGCAGAATGTAATGCCTAGACCTTCCGTGAGTTCGGTAGTCTGTCTTGCCTTCTATTTTTTAGTATTCAGCGATGTCTAGTGGCTCCATCATTCTTCTGTAGTTTGTTCCTGCAAATAGCCACGCGTTGCGAATGTACGCCCATTCTTTCTGGGGCCTCCTCTCGGCTTCCTCTACCAATTGTTGCCAGTAAATTTGGAGGTATTTCTTGTGCTTGGTAACATCCATGTCACTTGGTGAAGTACATGTTTTATAACTGTCGTAGTAACATATTCCCTTTGCTTTACAATCGTTTTTGTACCATTCAAGATATGCCATCTTTTTCTTGACCTCATTCAGCTTTCTGTTCGGACTCATGGCCTTAGCTTTCTCTTGATTGAATATAATTTGTCGTTCTCGTTGTTCCAGTTTTTGAATCAGAAATTTGATGTTTTGGTCCTGTTCCTGCGGACAAAACAACCATTAGATAGCTATTTGCAAATCAAGAATGCTTTTCAAACTATTGTAAAATCCCATTCCATCATTGAGAATTTGGCAATTTGGATTCACTTGTAATCGTGCTATATCATCTACATGTCGCATATGGTTACACATGATGATATAGACAAAAATAGAATTCATGTACAGCTATCATGTCATAACTATATACTTAGTAATCATATAATCATATCAGAAATTTTCAACCTTTAGTGCTGGAGACAACTTTGATAACTCTAAAGTTCTACAGGGGGCTAATTTCTTGAAGATAAAGATACCTACCGGAGTCACTGTGATACCAATTGCTTCCAGTTGTAAAATTATCCCAGCCTGGGATGCACTTGTGAAGGATACACCAAGCTGTGAATTCCCCTTCACAAGAAACATGGTTCTCATGATTTCTACCAGGTTGCCATAATAATTCACATCACAAGATACCAAACTTTTTGTGCTTCTCAACCCCTTCATTAGCAGTACCACAGACTCAGGATCCTCGACACAAGCAAATCCCACTTCGGAACAGAAGAGAAATGTACCGAACGGCCTGTAAAGACTAGTTTGATCAACTGGAACAAAGAGACTTGAAACAGGGTCTTGGCTGCCAGCAACATGAAGGAAGCAAGAATTCCATCTTGACCGTTCTGAGAATGCTTTTCGAAGGCCTTCATCGCCGATAAGTGGTGACCCGAAAGTGATGCAGAGAGGAAGCTTCTTGGACTTTGGATTGATACTGTCTAGCAGAAATAAGGTAAAAAGGGCTGCAAGCGATCCTCCAAGAGAATGTCCCGTGATTATGAATGGAGTATCTGGTAACATCTGATCTGTGCTTGAACCAATAATCTTCACACCAACAATACAAGGTTATAGAAACAAAAAAGATCAGAATAATTCTTGAATAAATCATATAACCGTTGAATAAATTTGATGTATTTTTTTTCAATCCAGTGGAACATCTGTTGAGCCATTCTATACTACCCAAATTCCAATATTCCTCACACTGCGTCACTCCATTGACGTCTTACTTAGAGATCCGTTCTTTTGGAACTATTGCATAGTATGACCAGGACTTACAAAATCATCGTCAAGATGTACACTAATATTATTGTCCCAATCCCTCCTAGGATTTCAGAAGATAATAAAGAAAGCTAGAAAGCCATAATAGAAAGAGAAAGTTTTTAGTTTGAATTCAACATTAATTTTGTTCAAACTGAACGAGTCTTATATAGACTTTGAAGGTTATAAGAGGCCAAGAGAAGTGGCCAACACAATCATACAAAGAGGTGGCTTATAGCTCAGCCACGATAAAAGCAAAATAATAATTAAAGACCAAGACAAATGGCCGACAAACTTTAATAATGGAAAAGCCAAACAGGTGGCCGATAAAAGCAATACAGGACTTAACATGACATAAAGTAAAGCAATTCAGGACTTAACATGACATAAACTAATACAACAAACAACACAACATAGTGGAGGAATCTAAGTCGGTGGTAGAGTAGGGGGTCTGCTTGTCACTTGTGTCCACGTTCCAACATCTCCTATGAGTAGATGATGATAGAGACTTGCATCAATCCAAAGCCACGGGTACTCATCCTCATCAGATGATTCTGTGTCATTACTGGACTCCTTTTTGAGATCATAGTCAGGTGGTGGCTCAACAGGAGCAGCTGCCTTGAGTTCCTCCATTACTACGTCATAGGACCGAGGAGGATCATGGTGAGATCCTTCAAACATTCCAACACGAGCTAATTGGATGGTGATTGAGGTTGGAGTGATCTCGACGATGACGGATCTGGTTTGGAAACTAGCAAGCATTGTTGGTGGTGGCATCAGAGAATTGTTGTTGAGACATAAATGTTATGGCAAGTGCTCCCTTTGCATTGGGTTTCCTCGAACAGAATGATAGAACGTTCCCCAACTGTCACAAATGTTCTGAACGAAGGGATAGAATGTTGTCACAATCTTTTCTGAAGGAAGTAAGAAGATATTAGAAACTAGCCATGAAAACACAGAGAACACAGCCTAATCCTTAGACTTCTACCTCTGAAATCTCAGATATTATCCATCTATTTAGAACCTTATCTTTTACTACCCAATAAATTAATAAACTAGATAAACTTGTTAAATACTCGTATATACTTGAAAGAGCTCAAATCACCAACTCTTCCCAACCACTCATAAATCCATACAACCTTTACCAAAAGCCTAAAGGTGTTGTATCAATACGGCAACTCCTAAACCGAAATAGACCCACTCCTAAAAAGTACGCCCAGGCCTAAAGAGTACTATCCCTTCGAAGGTTCAGAACATTTGTTAAAGTTGGAGAACGTTTTATCCCTCCATTCAAGGCAATCCAATGCAAAGGAAGCACTTGGCACAACATTTATGTCTCATCAACAATTCTCCGATGCCACCACAAGCAATGCTTGCTGGTTTCTAAACCAGCCCCGTCATCGTCGAGATCACTCCAACCTCAACAACCATCCAACCAGCTCGTGTTGGAATGTTTGAAGGACTTTACCATGATCCTCCTCGGTCCTATGACGAAGTAATGGAGGAACTCAAGGCAGTTGCTCCTGTTGAGCCACCACTTGGCTATGATCTCAGAAAGGAGCCCAGTAATGACACAGACTCATCTGATGAGGATGAGTACCCGTAGCTTTGGACTGATGTAAGTCTCTATCATCACCCACTCACAGGAAACAATGAAATGTGGATACAAGTGACAAGCAAACCCCCTACTTTACCACCGACTTAGATTCCTCCACTATGTTGTGTTGTTTGTTGTATTACTTTATGTCATGTTAAGTCTCGAATTGCTTTACATTATGTCATGTTAAGTCCTGTATTGCTTTTGTCAGCCACCTTTTTGGCTTTTTCTTTATTAAAATCTGTCGGCCATTTGTCTTGGCCTTTAATTATTATTTTGCTTTTATCGTGGCTAAGTTGTAAGCCACCTCTTTGTATTATTGTGTCGGCCACCTCTCTTGGCCTCTTGTAACCTTCAGAGTCTATATAAGACTCGTTCAGTTTGAATAAAATTAAGGTTGAATTAAGACTAAAAACTCTCTCTTCCTATTATAGCTTTCTAACTTTCTTTATTATCTTCTGAAATCCTAGGAGAGATTGGGGCAATAATATTAGGGTACATCTTGACGATGATTCTGTAAGTCCTGGTCATACTATACAATAGTTCCAAAAGAACTGACCTCTAAGTAAGACGTCAATGGAGTGACGCAGAGTGAAGATGAGAACTAAAGTCCATCGGGAAGCCTGCCTTGCTGCTAAGGCAAAAGCCACGACTCAATTTTGACATATTTTTCATATGAAAAGCTCGGATGACACTAAAAAAGGAGGCTCTCATTGCACTAAAGTGAGAAACTTCTTTTTTCATATTTATTTTTCATATTGATTATGTTAATAATTATTGCTCTCATTGCAATAATTTTTCATATTTATTTTTTATATTGATTATGTTAATAAATATTTCCCAAACTTTAAACATTATTAAATTAAAACACAAATTTAAACTTTTATAATAAATGTATCACTGTTTGATTTTGGAAGCATTTTAAGAAAGGAAAATAATAAATTTAATACTTTACTTTTTTGTTAATCCTGACCAGTCAATATTTATTTAGTTAAAAATTAGTGTCTTTTTTTCGTTAACAGACAGTTAATCATTTCTAGTACAATCGTTCAAATTTGATTCATTTCCTATTTTCCAGTGGTATTTTAAAAAAGTGGGATATCAAGTTGTTGAAACTGAGGTGGAATGACTACATTAAAAGTTAAACAATCATATCAAGAATGGAATAAAATTAAGTGACTATTTGTGTAATTTAGTAAAGTGATTCTTGTGAGTTCATGCGGTTATTGATGGTAGCCATTGAACGCTCAAAATAAAACTTCTGCAGAACTACAGAGATAGAGAAAGTACCTGAGTTTTAAGTTCAACGAACAGATCAAAGTAATAGCAGAAAAGGGATATTGCAGCTCTGTGAATGGAAAAGGAAGGGTTCCCTTTAGAGCACAACGATTCAAAGTGAGGAAAGTTCTGCTGCTTCAGATTTTCTGATGAAACCAAATCTGCTGAATCTAGAAGATGATGTGTTTTGGAAATTGCAGATGAAGTCACAAAAGCTATGGCTGTGTTACCTCCTTGGATAAAAACTTTCCACTTTAAGGATTCATCAGGCGATGACACCTGTTTGGTGAGGGGCGTTGACTTCTGCATTAAGAGCAGAGATTGGGTCCCAAGCAAGTCGGAGCAAGTCAGAGTTCACCACCACATTTGCTAACTCCATCCCATTAACAGATCTGCAAAAATAAAGAAAATTGAACAGCTTTAATTTACCGAAAGACTGGTTCGAGAAAACATTTTAAAGTAACAAGGATGTAATAATACTTTCTTGTCTTTGTTTCCAAAATGAGTGAGGTAACCAACTTTTGCAGTTGACAGATTGATTGAGAATGGAATCCATACTTACAATGGTAACCGGTCCAGTGGGTTTGCCATATCTGCTCAGCTAAGACGAGGAAGAGAAAGATGGAAAGTTTGAGACTTGTTTGGTGTTTCTTAAGTTGCAGAACAAGAAATAAGAAGGGAAAGAATGATGAGTTTCCTAGAGAAGAAGAATGGAATAAATACGGTAGATGATGAAGAACACATATTCGGATTTATTTCATCTTCTTCGCTGAGAAGAAATTCTCAGCGTCATCTTGTCATAGGTTTAATCCTTCAAGTTGAATTTATATGGGGTAATTGATCGAGTCTTTCTGGTCAATAAATAGATACTTCTGATCATTAACCAGAGTTTAAAGGAAATCTACGTTGAATTTTTTTTTCAATAATCTCAGCATCAACCCTTTTTTCTACTCCTCTTTTTTCTACCTTCTCTTTTTTAGTTTCTTATCAGTAAGCAACAAATAAAGACAATACCGAATTACTCGTTAATACTAAAGTCAAGTTTAATATTAAAACGGTTTTGTTCGATCCTTAGAGGGAGGAAATAAAATGATTTATCTAAAAAAATGTCAAATTATTCACAGAAGGTTAACTTGTTAATTCTTCTTTGAAGACCTCTCCGGTTAGATGGAAAATGGAGGCAGGACATTGTTCGAAACGTAGACAATAAATTTATTGTAGAAAATGAAATTAACAAGTTTAATAATATTAAATAGCATGATCTTCATTCATTTTTATACTTATAGTTCGATCTTTCCAAAATGACGCTCAGTAATACAACTTTTATTATTTTTTTCATGTGTGGAACAATTTAGTATTTTTGTTATAAAAAAAGAAAATTAATGAGATGGCATTAAAGTTGTGATAAATATTACTTGAAAATTGATGGCGACATCAACACGTTATTAGTGTCATGTCATTAATTATTTTTTTTTTAGTAAAAATACTAATTTATGTTAGAAATGCAAAAAATCATAAATGTAATATTTTTGGATGTCATTTTCGGAAGATTGAGCCATAAATACAAAAACAAATAAAAATTATACTATTTAATATTATTAACCAAATTGACATTGTCAATTTTTCTTCGTAGTTCCTGCAGGGAAATTTATTCGAGAAACTTTGCACAAATTTCCACTGTACCTTT
>CAODLS010775090.1:0-14580 GCA_948243855.1 Flueggea neowawraea
ACCTCCATTCTGACTCAATTTCACCTCCTGAACACGAATCTAACCTCTATTTCAACAAATAAACACAAAATCATCCTAAAATCAACAAAACCTGAACCTACACCTCCAAAAATTCACCAAATCATTTGATTCAAAGCTTGAATCGTGTTCATACAAGTCCCCTCTAACCTATTGTAACATCCTTTAACATCCATTAACTCAGAAACATCAGAAAATCAGAATTTTAGAAAGATTCATCCAAAAATTACATGTTGTGATTCAATGCATAAAACGAGTTTAAAATGATCAAAGGACGTTAATCTTACCTCAGAAATGGATTAGGAGCGTTAGGGGAGCAATGTAGGAGAATTTCAGACGAGTTGAGAGAGTTTTGAGTGAGAAATGTCAGAAAAATGACGAAGTGTGTCGAGTTGGGTTCGTTTTAAGAGCAGCAAAACGCACCGGTTCGACATTTTTAAAGGCGACGTACGTCATATTCAATGACAACGTACGTTGTGGTAGCGCACAACACACATTGTGATGCATGCATTAGCCACTGTTTCGAGGAAAACACACCTCAATGTACGCCGTTCCTAGACAACGTACGTCATAGCTATACAATGTATGTTAGGCTTCTTTTTTCCAGATAGTGTACGTCTTCCTCAACGTACTACGTACGTTGTTCACTCTCCCATCACATACTCGGCATTTCACGCTTCTCCATGTGCATCAGACCTCCCTCGAGGTTCGATAACACCTAATCCTCGACAAAATACGTTCGATTATCTTCAAGATCAATCGGACTCGGTGGGAAATCTACATAAATCCTATCAGGAACAGATGGAATGTTACACAAACAGTGTGTTAAAAATGCTATTAGCCACTATACTTTGGTGAATCACTTCAACTAGAAAGTGTTCAAATCTTACAGTAAAGACTATTTTGTGAGATGCATTGATGAAAGATGCACCTGGACATTCAAAGCATCATCAGTCTTCAACACAAAGGCATTCAAAGTAAGGAAGTTTCATGATCAACACACATGTTCACTTGAAGTAAGGTTAAGAGAGCAACAACAAGCAACATCATCCTTTCTTTCAAGTGTAATCAAAGAGAAATTGCTAAACACAAATTCATATTATGGACCGTTAAATATTCAAGAAGAAATACACAGAAAATATGGTATTACAATCAACTACAATAAAGCATAGAGGACCAAGGAAAAAGCAATTGAGAAAGTGCTAGGAAAACCCTTGGGATCTTACAAAGATATGCCTGCATACCTCTGCATGTTGAAAAAGAAAAATCCAGGAACATTCACAGATTTGAAAACAACAAAAGACGGGTAATAACATATACACTTAAAAAACACTGATTTTGCAAGTCTCCACTGGTCTCCATATGTTATAACAAAAAAATATGATTTTGCAAGTCTTTCTTATATGCATTTTTTGCACTTTCATCATCAATTAAAGGATGGAAACATTGTAGACCGCAGGTCGTGGTTGACAGAGCTTTTTCAAAGAGACCAAATGGTGGAACATTACTCTCTGTATGCACATACAATGCAGATGGAAAAATTCTTCCACTAGCATTTGCTGTTGTGGATTCATAAAACGACTCTTATATGTAGTTTTTTGGAAGATTCAGGGAAGCATATAGTTATAGACCTCGGATGTGCATAATATCAGACCGAAATGACAACATAGAAAATGCAACGGAAAAAGTATAACTAGAGGCTGGACATTAATACTGCATCTATCACTTGCTAAATGACATAAAAAAGAATCACAGAAGGAATCATGAACAATTGAAAAAAAATCTTTTTTGGAGCAGCAAAAGAATATACAAAGTGTTGAGCCATTTTATGGACAACATGAAAAATCCTTCTAATTTTTGATGATTTAAAAAACAACTGAAAAGTTAAGCAACGCACGTTAATGAACCCTTACACACGTTGATGATTTCCAACTCACATTAATTCTAAGTCATAATAGCAGCAACTCACGCTAATGAGGAAACAACGCACCTTACCATCTGTCCTGCAATACTGGAATTTATATCAATGGCATTTAGACACACTAATCATTGAAGAATGTGAGGATATGCTCTCCTGATTATTCTATGGAATACGTCTAAGTGCACAGATGATTCAACAACGAGCATTGTTGAATGAGAAGACTTAATCTATGCATCCAAGAGAGGGAACAACACACATTGATGATGACTGAAGCTTACTGATATGTTGCTCTATTTCATTAAGGCGCGCTAATTAAGAAGAACACACGTTGTCGAGGTCTAGATCTATGGGAAGTAGTCATGAATAATCAAGGCACATAGAAGGATGAACAAGGCGCGAAGATGGATTAAAGATGCAAACTTTAATAAGAAGCTCAACGCATTTTGATGCGTAGCAACGCACATTGATGAGCTTCAGATGAGGACAAAGCCAAGACGCTCCTCGAAATTTGAATTGGAATATTCTCTGACACATGTTCAAGACCAAAGGTGCAATCTTGGAATGACAATTGACAACGCACATTGAAGAATAAACAAAGTACGTTGAAGAATGAACAAAGCACGTTGATGAGTGTTTGGGTGAAAATGCATAGTCTGAAATGAAGAGCAACGCACACAGAAAGAACAATCAATGCACGTGGTTCATTGTCTAAGTGTGTAGATGAAGGCTTTCACAAAGCAGTGATTACTGGCACATAGACAACGCACATTGATGGTATGCAATGCATGCTGATCTCTAATGGTGTATCTGAATAACGCGCGTTAATACCAATAACCCACGTTGGTAATGGTGACGTCATTTAAATTAGAATTTTTTACTCTCACACAATGTCTATTTTGAGACTCCAACGGCTATATTTCTAAGAGTGGCTATAAATAGACGTTTAAGATTTAAAAAAAAAAGAGAGAGACCTTTGCCAAGACTTGCTATTCATTCTCTCTTTCTTTCTACATTTCTAACCCATTTGAGTTATTGTACTTACATACATTTCTGGGTTTGTGTGAGCTTTAATTTGTTACATTCTTGGGTTGAAATTTGTTACAAGCAAGGTTGTTGTTTGGGGTAGCAAGATTTCCTTGTTGAGCCTTGAGAAACAAAAGCGGTTTTCTAGTTGAGCATGTAAAAACGAGTGATTTGGTTTTCTTGTTTTGTCCTTAAAACAAGGTGAATGGTTTTCGAGTTGAGCCTATAAAAACTAGTGATTTGGTTTTCTTGTTTTTTTCCTTAAAACAAGGTGAACGGTTTTCTTGTTGATCCCGTAAAAATAAGTGTTATAAACGGTTTGCCTTCACCCGCAGGTAAGGAAGTTTAGTGGATTTAAAATCTCTAGTGAGCTAGAGGAGTGGATGTAGGTCAAAGAGGACTGAACCACTATAAATCAGCTTGTTTTCTTTCTTCTTTACTCTCTTTACTTTACTTATATTTGATTTATATTGTTTGTGAATTGAATTTTATTTAGTTTCCGCATTTAACTTTATTATTTATTTTAATTTGCAAAAGATTTTCAACAAAGTATTCAAACTCTTTAAAACTCCAATTCACCACCCTCTTGGATGTCATTCTCATTGGGACCAACTGTATTTACACAAAGAAGGGATTCAATTCCAACATGCAACAACTTGATCAATTACATGTGAACATTGAAATTTTTCTATACGAAATCACTCTAGCAAAATGGGCAGCAATATACTCAAAAGAAAATAGAAGACATGCGATGACTTCAAACATTGCAGAATCACTCAATGCAACAAACAAAAAAGCATGTGAGCTACCAATAATTGCACTGTTTGAAGCATTAAGAGCCTTATGCCAATAATGGAGCTACAAGTTCAAGAAAATAGTTATGCATGTTGTCACACCATTGACACCAAAATATCACAAAATAATATTTAATAGATTCATCCAAGTAGGGAACTTAAGGTAAGTTTATAGCATTTACATTGATTATGTGAAAATTACCTCAATATGTGACGATTTCCAAAAGACATCAGAGGTCTCTACTGGAGGTCTCCACAGGTCTTTCGAAGACTTCACTGGAGGTCTCCTAAAGGCTTCATTGGAGGTCTCCAGAGGTCTCCACTGGAGGTTTCTGGAGGTCTCCAAGGATCTTCCATATTCTATAAACTTGCTAACATAAATGTTCCAATGAAACCTATAGGTTAATCCATCTTTAGACTACATATAAAAATACAAAAAAAAAACAAGACATTCACTGTGAACATGGAACAAAAAATTTGTACTTGCAAAAGATTCCAACAAGATGAACTTTCATGCATCCATGTTGTGGCTGTGATACACCAAAAGATGTGGGATCCATATCAACACTGCTTAGAATACTACAAAAATGCAACACTCAAAGCAACATATGAAACAGTAGTGCAACCAATTTCAACAGAAGACAAAATCAAAATACTAGAGAAGTGTTGAAGCAAGTTGTAAAAAGGGCCAATTGGCAAACCTAAAGTGGGAAAACAAAAAAAGAGAAGGTACAAAACAAACATTGAGAAGGTAGCAGAAATGCACTGTGGAAGGTGTGGATAAGCCAGACACAATAGAAGATCATGAAGAAATATACCAAACAAAGATATGTAATAACTAGATAGATCAATTATGAAACATTTACAATGTTCGTCAAAAGTAAAATATTCTTAACGAATAAAAAAAAGAAAGAAAGTATACATTGTTCAAATTGTCACTTGATGCACACCAAAACAAATACCTAACAATCAGCTTTCCTCTTCTGCACTTATGTATCCTTCTTCTTACTTCATCTTGCCATAGTGAAAGAGGTGACACAAAAGCCTATCACGGTAGAAATCTGGATTAAAGTCCTTGAGAATTCCATCCTCAGTGAAATAGTAGTATTCGGCAAAAGCCAAAGCATAAGCACCATAATCACTGAAAAAATTACCGAACAATGAGAATAACAATTTCATATTTAAAAACACAAACAAAATAGACGCATAAAACAAAATGCTAAGTTTTTAAATATAATTACCTGTATGTTTGTTGGGGCAGTCGCAGAACAAATCCAATCTGTAAAGGTGATGTTGGCTTTAATGTGACAAGTTTTCCATGTATTTTTAAGAACGCCACACACCTGCCATATTCACAAAATAAGGAAGAAGAACAATGTAGCACTTCAGATGTTTGAGAACCTTTTTGTCGTGCGCACCCTAATCCCGCATCGAATCATAAATATAGATTTTTCTTTGGGGAATGAAAGCAGGAGCATCACCTAATGGTCATTGCCTATGTTAGTCGGCGTTAAAACCTTATCAACTTCATACCAAGGTCTGCAGCATGCCAACACCCTGCCTTGTATGTAGTAACCAACAATGTTTTCTAAATGAAGGCATCCAGTGCGCGCTTTACCACTAAAACTCATAAACAAATTGTAAAAATACTTCAAGTAGATATCAAAAAGATCATCAATTGTCGTGAAATTCGGTAGGCTTTCTCGATACTTCTGTTTTTTGAATATAGTACATGCCAACATTGATGTGCTGCATGACAAATAAGTAATAATAATCAGATACTAACTGCATACAAAAGGTCTACAAAAAATGTTAAAAGTGTACACAACATGAACAATACATACCGATGAATCCAAATACCGACCCATCGCTTCCAGATCATAAAACCACTGCCTACTGCTTATTTTCTCAACACAAAGGTAAATGGTTCAAGCTTATCCGCAGCAACGGTGTAAATTTTATACTCTCGAATAACCTTCTTTGGAGACTGATATCCCTTCTGTGGAAACTCATTTGCCTTATCTAGAGGCTTATTAGCCTCATTTGTCTCATATTCTCCCTCTGGATTGACTTTCTCAGCTTCTAAGAAACGGTTTAACTCTAACAATATAGTGTAATATACTACTAAGGATTGATCATATTTCTCATCTAAAGGGTACCTTTGTCTAAAAATCATCATACTTTTGATAGAAGAAAAAAATTTCCCCACACTACCGAACCTGTCAACAAAACGAGACTTCAACATATGTGATGGCTTTTTTGCCCTCTTCGGGCGCTTTGGAGATTGTTCAGTGAACTCCTTCCCCTTATCCTCTAGGTTTTTGGTGCAACATGCATCGACTGACTTGGATCGTTGAAGAAATCCTCAACAATTAAATTTGAAGCCACTCTTACAAATTGAAGCACTGAGGATTTTCCGTTGATTCACTGACAGCCTGTAAGAAAACAAAAAAAAAATAAAATAGAAGGTTGACAACTAATATAAAAATAAGGTCTCCACGAGTCTCCATGCATTATTCAGAAAAAGATTAACACATGTATCCACCAATCTCCATATGTCTTAACATAGGGGATATCAAAACACAAAAAATTAAGAGAGAGTATTACTTCAACCCCAATTCTAGCAGCATCCACAAAGATAGAATGATGCTCTTCTCTAGAAACACCAACATCAGCACATCTGTACTTTTCATTCAATTCTTTATCATCTTCTTTGTCATCTTCATCTTTTTCCATCTTTTCTCCTTTCTCATCTTGATTCAGTTGTTCAGTCTCCTTTACATGTTCAGCTTCATTCCTTCTTTCTATCTCTTCATCCTTTTCTTTTTCCTTCTGATTATCTGTTTCATCTTCTTTTTGTTTCTCCTCCTCTTTTTCTGTTTCCTCTTTCATATTGTCCTGACATTCATTATCATATCTTGTTTCCTCTTCCTTGTTGTCTTCACCTTCCTTCTCCTTTCATGTTTCAAGCTTAAGAAGCCTATGCTTCAAGTCACCAACAACTTCATCGAAATGATCCAATCTGGAATGAAAATTTTTCCATAAACTCTCAACGTCACCAATAATGAAAGACTTAAAGTCCTTAAATTTAGTTGACAACTCTGAAACTCTTCTTGATAGATCATCCGCCTTTTTCGATAGACTAGAATCAACAACTTAAAATTCTTTGCTTGCAGCACCAACATCAGGAATTGTAAATGTAGATCTTGATGTTGATGGGGCTTTAATTTTCCCTTAAAATGTTGTTGAAGTGACCTTAAGTTTAGTTGATCAACTTTTACGTCGTTGAGAACCAAATTTTGAACCTTCAACCGTGAAAGAAAAAAAAACACAAAAACACATTTTTTTATTAAGAAATAAACTTTTAAAATAAAAAACTAAAACAAACTGAACAATAAATAACTTAATTACCTCTGGAAAATTAAATATCATTGCATTTAGTGAAACAAACGCAGGCTGAGAGGTGGCCTTCCAATTGAGTATTCTTTGATCTCTTGCAGCAACTCTATTCGCAAGAACGCCGTTTATATTCAAGCACACCTCGTACAACCAACACTAAAAAGCCACCGGACAACCATCAATCTGGTAATGAAATACTGCTGATTTATCCTGTAAAGCACTGCGTTGCACTAATCGACCTTTCAAAGACTGCAATGTCGACTTAAAACTAACTACACCCCATGGATACCGTTCCAATAAACCAGAATCCACCATTGCAAAATCCTACCTTATCAAACACTTATCCCCTCTTGCTGTATTTACAAAATGATGAATCATAAAGAGGACAACAAGTTTAACCGCATCCTCATCATTCGGCCAAACCTTATCACGAATAACCTCAAACAATATAGTCTTGCTAACAAATTTCATACCATAAAAATACATGGTCATCAGCTTACCATCACACAGAATCAAAGTGTTTGTATCAACATCCCCAACGCACTTCAGACCACTTACAATACCGAACTCTTCGATCCCGAACCTCAAAATCTTCCCTCTAACTTTGAAACACATAACATCATCATCTCCAATATCAACCTCCCTCAACAAAAATGAATGGACCACCTATCCCTGACCAACAACCTCTTCCATATCAAGTAGATAACCAAAGCATGTGCGCTTAAACATATCTAATTGCATATCACTTAACAACTACTGCAAAAACTTAAAAATAGTGGACAAATGGTTGAAGGTCACCTTTGCAGGGAACCGATATCTAGGAGGCACAAGAAACTTCACTCCCTGACAAAAGAATCATTAAAACATAATGAATTTTAATTGTAAAATAGTTAACACTATATTTCAAACAACATTGGAGACCTATGGAGACCTTCAAGACAATTGCAAACCTATGAAGAACACTGGAGACCTAAGAAGACTTGACTAACAAACACTAAACTAAAAGATTTTTGCGCCATTTTACATAACAATAAAAAAATAACCAATTGGAGGCCCATAGAGACATCTCCAAATCTACATTACCAACACAATGATCAACCACAGATAATAAAAAACAACGAGAAACATAACAAATGTCTTAACATCATCACAAAAAAACTTAGCAAAAGTCAATAATAACACAAAACCCCAAACCTTAGTAGATGAATCCTTAGTAGAAACCTTCGATTTTTTATTCTCTACCTCCTCTTAGCAGGCGACTCACGAATCGAATTTTTTAGCTTCTTTTTCGTCTTTTCAGGTTGAGAATACGAAAAATCAGAAGACATCTTACACTTAGCAGAGCGCTGATAAACATGCATAACCTTCTATATGATGAAACTAGCACAAAACAAAAACATAAAAAAATGCGAATAAATACAAAACAGAACAAAATCGAAAAGCCATGCCATCAAACAAAGTAAGAATCGTACCTTAAAAACAAGAAACAATAGAAAGTTAGCAATGACAAAGCAAAAATGGCATAGATTGACGGATGCAAACGCGAAATAGAAAAACAATGCCAAACTAAGTAGGAAACCTGAGAAGAAAAGTCTCAAAATGCAAAGAAGCACACACATATAGATTTTCGAAGCAACAAGAATAGTCGAAGGAACAGAAGCGTTGAAAGAAAGGAAGTATATCGAAAAAGCCAAAATGTGAAAAACCGCCTTAAAACACCCTATTGATACATGTGACATTTTTAAAATTCAAACTTTTAGTAGTAGTATTTTTACAAATTAAAATTAAAAAAATTTATTCTTATAATTTTAAAATTATAGATGTCGTTATTATAAATCTTAATTTTTAAAAAAATACTTAAAATAATTAACTCTATTAATTTAGGTCGAGGATATTGTAAAAGCCCATTAAAAATTGATGAAGAGGTCTGATATGCCACCTGGAGATTTGTGATGTATCATAATCCACATGCAATCATATATCACATGCGATAATTAGAAAAAAACAGAGAACTTTTTCAGAGGATTTTAAGTCTATCGTGATCTTTTTAGTTAGAGGAGATATTATGATTAAGAATCTTCTAGGAATTATCAATTTTTTCATATTTATCTCCAGGAAAGCAAACTAGACTATTAGAACGGCAATACAACTCACTTGCAACAACCATCAAACGTGTAAAACATCAGTTATCTTACCAGCATATAGACTCCTATAAAACACACAAGAGATATCAAAGTTAGACCTTTTTTCCTTACATTAAATTATATTGCACTTCGGTGCATTATGTCTTCATAACCTTTGGTTTTCTTTTAGCTATCAGTTCTTTATTTCTTCCAAAATCTCCAAAATCATTTTCATTTTCAATAAAAACTCTTCTTATTATTGTGTTTTGCAAATTGTTTACGAAGGAGGACGACCCATTTTACAACAAGTTTAGTACTTTTTCGTTAAATTCTCACAGCGTAAAAATCTCTATTCATTTGAAAAAAACTTAAAATTTCCTAGCACACTCACTTTTTTTCAAAAGGACAACATTGACTTCTTAAAATCAAAAAAGAAAAAGGGGAAACACAAAAAAAACTAAGGATGACAATTTGGGTCGGGGTCGGGTCGTATATAAACGGGTCAACCCGTTTATAACCCAAATACAATGCGATTATAAAGTGGGTTACACGATACGATCCGTGTAATCCGTTAATTACTATTCAAATCACGTGTTACAAGTTACATGATAAGACTCGTTTAACATATTTAACTTGTTTAACACGTTTAAACTATTTATAATACACAAATACACAATTAATACTAAAATAACTTTAGCTAAAATAATAAATATTTATTTATAATATCCACCAACACAATAATATTCTAAATAAAGGTAAATCAAATACAAAACAACTTAAATTACAAAGTCTAACTAAAAGTTATGATTCTCAACATAAAACATGAAAAAAACTTTTTTCATAAATTTAATTCTCCATAAACATAACTATCATTATTAATAATCTTTATATCTTCTTTTCTTATACTTGTAAAATACAATACACACAAACACACACACATATAAAGAAGTAGCAAGCTGATATCCTAAACACAGAACTCCATATAACTAGCTATCTAATAATCAGATTCAGCTCGAAGAAATAGAAAATTGCTCAGAGTTTTAGAGATATCAATGCTGATAAAGGGCCTAGATTCATTGATTCAGATACAACTAGCAATTAAATTATGTAATCAAAAAAAATCCATACGAATTATTGATTAACAAGTCAAAAATAATTTTTTTTTTGCAATAGTCAAAAATAAAACTCAGGAACACAATAAAATATGCAAAACTGAGGCAATGATTACTACCCATCAATATTCAATCATGTCAAATAAAAATTTCCAACTAATAGATCAACAAGTCAAAATCTTAAAAAATAGAAACAACGGATGCATAAAAATGAAATAGAGCTACGATGACAAAAGTAAAGAAGCAAAGTCATGCAAAGAAACTACCCTTGTTCAAAGAGTATAACAACTAAACTCAAATTTTACACTAAACTCAAGTTTCAGATAGTACATCAACTGCAAAATTCAAAAGATGATCTCATTTCACAATCCAAAATGAATGAACCAAAATTATAAAAATCAAGACTTTACCATAAAATATCGTCAGAACTCGGTCTAAACAATTAAATGTTCTCAAAAAGTTTGTCAATTGAACTTCGCAAAAAGGGACAACGAGAAAGAGAGAGGCAGCAGTGATGTACATGAAAGGAGGAGAGAGAGGGGTAGAGAGGAGAGGAAAGAGCGGCTGTGGCTTGTGCAGACTGCGGCGTAAAGAGGATGAGAAGAGGAAAGGCTTAGATGAGCGAAGCTATGAAGGCGTGTGTGTGTGGTGTGGTCTGTGGTGTGCAATGGTAGAGTGAGCCATTGAGTGAGGAGAGAATGAAAAAAATTAAGCTTAGAATAAAATTTGTTAAACGGGTCGTGTCACTTATTAAGCCGTTTAACACAATTAAGGTAAACGGATTGAACAAGTTGAAACCGTTTAACCTTAATTTTTTTGTATCATATACGGACCAATCCGTTTATGAACTGAACCCGTTTATATGAAACTCAAACAATCAAACTCGTTTAATTTCGTATTGAGTCATGTTGTTTAATCGGATAGTGTACAAAATTGTCAGACCTAAAGAAAACTATTGGGGGCGAAGGAATTGGAAAAGAAGAGACTTTGGGGCTTATACTGACAATGAAATAATAGCTGAGGATGTCGTCGTTGAAGAGGAAGACAACCTCCCATCGATCAGGATTTCTGATAAAGTGCACAATGAGTTATTTGCTACGATTAAGTAAACAATTGTGGCTAGACTCCTCTCAGACTGCCTCGGATTCAAGAGCTCAGAAGCAACCACATCCGCAATATGGAAGCCAAAGGGCAAGATCCATATTGTTGATATGGAGAATAACTATTACTTTGTTAATTCGCCCAAGAGCCTACTTATCCTCATGCATTACTTGATGGACCATGTATAGTGAGAGGCCCATATCTAACGGTTTAGCTATGGACACCGACTTTTTCATAGAAGACTTTGAAAGCTGCAAACCAGAACTTTAAGATGAAGAATGGGAAGGACATTCTTTTCTTACGATATTTGTATGTTGAACAATATGCAAACTACAAAAACTTATATTATTATCTCTATCGTTTATCATGCAATCTACACGATCTATTAACATAATTTACAACTTTACGCTATCTATTAACGTACTCTATTTACTATCCAATCAACTAAAACAAATACCCTCTTGCTTACATTGTGCTTTTTACCTTTGCTTGTAAGTTGTCATATTCTAAGTACAAGATCCCATATCCAATCTCACATTCTTGTATGGTCGATTAATTTTTGTTCTCTTCCACTCTCACATCCAGGACTTCAGTTTATATCCGCTAGACTAACTTCTTTTTCACTCCAAGATGTCACATTCGTTTTACAGTCCATCTTCTATCCACCTATTTTATAATTTATGTCCACCCAATTAATATTTGTTTGCTTTAAAAAAGTTTAAAGTTAAAGAAAATTTTTAGCTAAACTTTTGTATGTTCCAACACATGCACCAAACTAATTAATAATTAATATGTGTATTATTTGGTAGTAAGTCTTACACTAATACACATGTCAATTATTAATTAGTTTGATGCACATATGCTAAATATAGCTAAAAAATTTTCAGAAGAAATTTAGAGCTAATCCAAAAAAAGTTCAAGAACCATGAAAGTTAACTCAACTAGTAAGCGAACGACAACTTATAAGTCAAATTTTAGATTCATATTTCATAGGCGACAACTATTAAAAAAAATAGTTTGAACCAACAAAACCCAAAGCGACTTCATCTAGTTGCTCAATCCAGAGATGCTTGTGGAAATTGATAGTAGTTTGAAATGAAAATGTTATAGCTATAGGAAAAAGACGATCCATTCAAGTGGAAGGAGAGAACAAAAAAAGTAAGTGGCCATATCACACAAACTCATTCTAATATTAAGTTCTTTCTCAAATCACTTGATTTTTACGTCTGGCACATTAACTCTCATGCAGTTGCTCAACGAAAACTGTATTCGTTTATGAGGCCTGACGATTGAATCGTTCATGTAAGCAAAGAGAAGAATGCTTGGACTAATACATTACCTACAAAACCCCCCATCCTACCTCCGCAACTTCCCTCCCCTAAATTTGTATGTTTTCTTTTTCTGTTATTTTAAACTTTTTGAACGTTCAATGAATTTATTAAAATTGTCTCAATTAAGAATTTTTTGCAATATAATTCAATCTTAAATCTTCTTATCTGCCATCTAGTTAACACTTTCAAACTTAAGTCAAGAAAAAATAGAAAAAAAATTCTCATAATGAATTAAAAAAAATTTATCCAATTTAAACAAGTTCAAAAAATAATTAAAACAGTTTAAATAAATTCATAAAGTAGTTAAGATAGTTTAAACAAATTCAGAGAGAACTTAAATGCCCAAAATATTTAAAATGATAAAAGACGAAAACGTACAAGTTTGAAGGGTAAATTATTTATGTATTAGGCCATTAAGCTTTAAAGCAGAGCTTGATCATCCCCTACATAAAAGATCTCCAGTAATCGCTGCTAAACTGAACTTTTAGCTCAAAAGATAAGAAACCAGGTCTAATCCTTTGTCACCTTCCTTTTCTTACAAAGGGTATATATAGAAAAAAATGGGATCTAAGAAATATCTTTATTTTTTTTCCTCCTAACATTCAGCAACTATTGAAGGTAAAAAGAAGGGAAAACAGAAGATGAAAAGAAAAACCAGGAGAATTGATAAACAGCCTGTTCACCATGGCCTGTGGAGAACCACCAAAAATTTGTCTTCACCACCACCATTTTTTTGTTCAATATTGAGACTGCAAATTTATTAAAGTCACCCATTGTGTTTCTTTGTCTTTCTTCACCTGAGAATCTGTTCTTCATTATGTTCCCTGAGTCTTATGACTTACTCCTAGCACCATTCTTATCAGCCAGAAGCTAACATTCATTGACATCATCAGGAGCCATATTCATGGAAAATTCATCGATCACTGGCATATTTCTTACACGATCAACAAGTCCTGTAAGTTCTCTATGTACATAATTAAACCGGTCCTTTGATACCAAAGATTCTGTCAATAGAGATTCAGCGAGGGAATGAAATTCTTGGGCACACTCATCGCTGTTTTGTTGGCCATTTTGATCATCCACTGGAACCAATGAGCTCTCACGCCGCCAACGATGTAGAAGATATTTTTCTGGGAGTTCGAAGTAGTTCCTGACTGTAAGTACCCTAAGAGCATGCCTACATAGTAGTCCAGAGTGTTCGAATTCCTTGCACGAACAATGAATTTGTTCATCTTCAGGTATCCAAATCACCAGACACTCACCCTCCATTTTCTTGTAATGTCTCACAAGATATGACCCGTCTGCCATTTCTTGTGTTGCATATTGCAAGGATAACAAAATTTCATGCTGCTGTACGTTGAAGGCATAAGGTGTAAGAACACTTCGTACATGTTCTTCAATAGGCATGCAGGTCTTGATATGCATATACTGCATCCCGTCTTTGATTTGATCGACAAAGTTGGCCACAATATCGAGCTGCAATAAGTAGAAAATGGGTTAGAATTTGCAATTGATCAGAACTATTAGGTGTACAGAGCCATGTATTTACATACCTGTTCAAAGAATACTTGCAAACAAGTTTGTCCACTCAATATCCTCTTCAAGAATTTGTCCAACGATTGAGAAAACTCAGCTGTCATTGTACGCGCCAGAAAGTAACTTCTGATGTAGGGAATTGACCAAGATGCTCTGTGTGAAAACAATATATCCATATGCTTATCTGAAACAAGTCCAAATCTAGCAAGTAAGAGATTCCAA
>CAODLS010775233.1:0-15766 GCA_948243855.1 Flueggea neowawraea
AGGTTAGTGATTATGTTCTGAACTGTATCTGAAATCAACTAGCAGTTCAAGCAAGATAGTGGGACATGTTAATGTAGAGTTATGAATAATCTGATATTAGCATAAAATCTGACTGGTAAGTCTAAACTGGTTCATCAGAAAGGGTGGAAAAATCATATAAGAAGGTAATAACACACCTGAAATTCCAATATCATAGCCAAAAATGACCCCTCCCATGGCAGCCATCATACAAGACAGGACAACAAAAGAAGTCATCCTGCCATTGTAATGTCTTCCTTCACTTGTTATGCCTAATCCCACTGCCATGGATCCTAAACCTTCCAAAAGTTCTCACAACAACAATGTCAGAAACTCAGAAAATGAGAGACAAAAAAGAGGAAGCAAGTGCAAAGTTATCATTGACTTGAATGTTATCGTTATAAGGAGCAGTCGTGCTTGACTTATAGATATCACCATTAGTTTTTTTTGTGAATATTTTTTTAGTTATTTGCACATTACTTTTTAATTATATCGTCCTCAATACCATCTAGCGATATCCAAATAAATTTCTTATCGAAAATTAAATTCTTAATATTTTAATATTAAAGATAACTCTAATATTAATAAACGATAATAAACTAATTTACTCTAACACTTTGATTAAAGAATTTACAAAGTCCACAACGTGAGACATGTTTGAGAGGTACCATTAGCTGGCTGGACCAGCTAAGTAGCCAATGCCATTTGGAAGTACCTATCCGAACATGTGGAGTCGTAGATTCAATTATTAGAGGAGAAGCTTTTGTTTATATCTATGTGCTCAACAGGATTGGTTGACTGAAAATTATCTGGTTGACTAATTTGGTTAATTAAATAGCTAATTTGGATTTAGTTGCGTGTAATTTTCTCTTGCATAAAAATTCCACCTGTGATGGTCAAGCACGTTATCCAGTGAAAGAAAATCCTCCAGCACTTTCAGGATGATGATTGGATGAGCTATGATATTTTTATATGTTTATTTTTATGTCTTTTTAATAGGTTAGAATCAAAATTTAAATTAATCTAACAGTTAAAAAATTGTCAATATATTAAAAAATATGTTTATACAATATAATGACTTTTTGATATATTGTTAGTTTTATAACTGTTAAATTAATTTTGACACAATCTAAACTGTTAAAAATAGATAAAGTATATTAATGCAAAAGCATCATAGCCAACCCTGGATGATGATGCCACTGTGTGTATTAAGATAATCAAGCATTTCAATTACTCTCTAATTTTGAAAATCTTTTAGATATACATGTAAGATGAGCAAGATGGAATAATTACAGAAAGATAATTAGATAAAGATACAAATTAATTGTAATATTGGGAGATAATTCTTAAGAATAAATTTCTAAAAGTATTTACTTTTGTACAAATTAGATAACAAATCGTCAAAGTATATTGATAAATTGTACAATTAAAATTTATAAATAAATCAGAAATTTGCATTATTACTGAGAGTTATGTAACAAGAAATTGGCGAATTTATAGAAGCAGACAAATGTTGAGATGGAAATAAAGAGGGTTAATTATACCAATGGTCATAAAAAATTTTGTGTTGCTCAAATTTAGTCACAAAAGAAAAAAAATGTTATACAATAGTCATTATTTTATTTTTTTTTGTTTCAAGAATGTCATTTTGTCTAAAAAATTTGACAGACTTGACACAGATAGGTCGCTAGATCGGTCAGTCAGTAATCAATATTTTTTTTACTTCAAGAATATCACTTTACCAAAAAAACTTGACAAATTAGATAGGTTTGACATAAATAGGTCGTCAAATCAGTCAGTTAGATCAGGTTAAATCTTTCATTAATTGCCACACTAGCACAAAAATTTCTATGAAAATAGATGTGACACGCTTACGTGGTACTTTATGTCCAATTTATCGAGTTTTTGGGTCAAAGTGATCTTTTTGAAGCAAAAAATAATAATTACTATATAATATTTTTTTTTGTGACTAAATATGGGCAAAGTGAAAATTTTTGTCACTATTGGTATAATTAACTCAAATAGAGAAGAAAGTGTTCCTAACAATGGGCTTTGGTTATGAATTAGAGGAAGCCTTCAATCTCATGTGTGAGCTGTGACCCAGCCTTACCTTTTCAAGCCCAGAGGTGGTCCATCCATCTCTTTATTTTCCGCCCTAATTACATAATCAGTTCTCTATAAAATTTTATTAGGAAAATTATAACATTTCAATACGTCATATCCTTCGTGTACAGGTCTCCACTCTTATTCTCTTTCCCGAAATTCTTGTTGGAATACTGAATTAATTTATTTTACGTCATTTAATTTTATTTAAACTTTAAATTTCAATGTCTTAATACAAGTTTGATGAGCTAACATGTTCTAATTGTACCAGTTAAAAAAGAAGTGATTTTGGTTAAAAAGGACTTGTAAGTTCTAAAACATGTTACAGTAAAAACAAAATCCCCCACCACAAGGAAATGAAGAAGAAGAGAGAATATTGTGGCTGCCGATTTTATTTGTTCCTAATATGACATATAAATATTCATGATGAGATTAGGCCATGACTTGCTACATTACATCAACTGAATTCTGGCCTCTGCCTCGAAACCTACTCTCTTACTATCATCTTTTCTTTAAAGGAAATTAACCAATGACCTATAAGTGGCTCCGGCCTCCCGTCCTTCTGGAATTACATTTTTTGCCACTAATACTTCTCCTGAGCACTGAGTTGTCAATTTTAGCGAAAATGGAGGATGTAATTCTTCTCCTCCCTCAAGTTTCCAAACTGCTCCCCGTGATTGTTGCATAGTCCTCTACTTTTTCAATTCATTACCATTGGAGTCCTTCAAGTCAACTCCAGCGAGATCACCATCACCCTCTTCATACTCCACCACAACTGCAAAATAGTTCGAGTTTGAGCCTGCTTCCACGTGGAATACTATGGTTTTTCCTGAATAATCGCATGCTACCCTAAAACACATTTACGGAACTAATCAACCCATTAATGTAATTTTCAAGAATATGATCGTCTTAACGTTAAATTGATCAAAAACAATACCGTGCATATCGAATTTCTAAGATGCCAGCATCACGAAGCTTGTTTTCTTGACCAGGAATGGCCATGGCACCAAAGGCAGTGCCACTGAGGTCGAAATGAGCAGAATCGGAAGTACAGAGACCTCCAGGGCAGAAATCTGTTATGACCACTCTCATTGGCTTCCCAGAACAGGACGGTTCACTGTTCTTGTTTCGTACATTTTACCTTCCAATTATAAGACAAATTAATAACAATGTTGTCGGTCGAGACTTACGTTAATTAATCTTGAACTTTGGACTAAAGTTGGTGTTTTTTAATTAAATATATTATAAAAATTATAAAAATACCTGATAGCAGGCTCCACATTCCCTTCCAGACTTATACAGAGACGGACCAATTCCAGTGACCAATGAAGAGAAGGGAGGAAGTGAAACTGCGTTGCCATACCCACAAGAACCCCCTGCATGCATGAATATGTGCATAATTAAATTACAAGTTTCTTAATTAAGTAGTAATTGCTTCTCTAATTAATTTGATCTATAGATGGATTAATTATGTATCTACCATCACTTCCAGCACCGTCAGGGCTGCCGTACCAAGTGGCTCCGGCAGTCGCCCAATGGCCGCCGTCAGTGGACAAGTTTAGGTGTTTGGGGTTGAAACAAATGCACAACTGAAAGTAGCCAACTAAAACTACCAAGTAAGTGATTAAGAATCTATAAAAAGATTTTTGTGTACCATCCATATTTCTTCAACTGAAACAACAATAATTGTATACTTGTGTCTTGACAGTAATGGAATACGTAGATGGTATTTATAGAAGAGAATCCATGTGTCCCGTTACCATCAGTTCACATCAGCAACCATATTTTTAATCAGAATTTACATCACACTATTTAAAACTATGCTCACTTTCTTGTCGTCTCGTATATATGAACTAGAAATTAAGATTGTCTGTAATTACGACTTATTATAACAATTACTGTGTAATGTAGCTAGCCAGTTCTTTACGGATTTCAGAACAATTAATGGAGTGATAGATTGTGGGAGAGTGGTATGAACTCCTAAAATTTTGAAACTTGTTGTGTTATGCTCCTACATCGTATAGGAATTGAGACTGATGGTCGCTTATATGCATTTTTTTCCTTCAAATCACTAAGCCGTTTTTTCAAAGACAAAATCGTGAGCGGACAAATACAAAACGGACAATATCTCAGTGGGTTGGTCTAGTTACCGATCGTCTAAATACATGATCCACAACAAAACTTGATAAAGAAAATAGTGAAAAATGGTAACTCGACTATTAAGTAATTGGTAACTAATAGGAATTTTTTACTTGTTTTTTTTTCTGGTTAATCAACTCATGGCATTGATTAGTTATTTTTTGTATGTTTGTCAAATATTTCCACGTTAAAAGAGCGAAATAGAGGGAGGACGAATCCCTGATTTAATGGAATATGGCAAGTGATTCTTGACCATTGCATGCAAGTCATAAATATATTAACTAGTGCATAATATTCAGCAATTATAGATTCTTACATAATCTAATCGAAAGGAGCTTTGTCGGTACAGGTGGGGCTGGATTAAACATTGTAAAATTCCAATTTAATCATAAATAATTGAAGAACAATTTCCATGGATGTTGCCGTTGATGTTGGTTATTGAACGTTAATTCCTCGACGTTGATACGAAATGGATCTTTTCGTCCCCATCTTTGAAAACTTTAAGGCCACCTAATTTAGTAGTTTAACTTGATATTGTAGCATTAATATGAAAATTAAGTTTGTGGTTTGCAGTTTAATCAGCATGAGAATTATATTAACTTGGTACATGTGAATTGTTGGATTTATATGAACAATCACTAATGCTATAAGCACTTTAAAAATCTGAACGACAATGAAATCTCAACTACCGAATCCAATAATCTAAACCCTAATTGAGTATATATATATATATATATATATATATATAATCTTAATTAAACTCTACTGAAAATTTGTCTCCGAAGATATTTAATCGAGAGGAAAAGTTGAAAGAGCAGTATTAATTAATACGTGCTAATTATTAACTAATCAAAATGCCACCGGAGATGGAGGATTTAGTTGTAGGATTAATATATTATGACGGCAGGTCGTCTCTATATATCATATCAGCACCAAAAAGAGATCAATCATAATATTATAAAGAATCCCACATTGAGTAAGTGCAATTTTTATGGACAATTTATAAGATTAGAAACAAGTCCTTCTGTTTTTACAAGTCTTTTTAAACACTGTTAGATATCCTTTGAATTAGATGTGCATGAGGACTTCAATCTACGATATTGTCAAACTCACAATAACAATGAGTAGCTTCATAGAACTCGTTTGGCCAAAACAACATATAATATGTTCTCAACATTTACTACTAAAAATATTTTTATTGAAAGCCGTATCATTATTTGTACTTTTTTATTATTCAAAAATCTACAATGTATTATATGCTATCCGCTATACACTAAATTCAACGCTTTCCAAACAGAAACATAGTCTAATAATATTAATAGTAGTATTGAAGAAATTGTCGAATGCTCCATAACTTCCACCCATTCTTTTGTGCAAGATTAAGATATAAGATTTGAAAACCTTAAACCTTAAAGTTTGAAGACTCTAGTTAAGAAATTGAAAATTTCAAAACTTCTATGTATATCATATTATATTTTTACAAATTTACAAAACTTGTTAATTTGAACTCTACTTTTTCATTCTAACACACAAAAAAATACACTCAAAAAGAATTTATTATTGAGTTGAGAGGGGACAACAAAAGTCTTTTATTATTAAGAAAACTAAAATCGAAGATGCATGGAGTCTTTGTAAAGAAAAGAAGAAAGAAAGGAAGAAGTGGAGATGTGTTAATCATTACGTGAACACGAAAAACAGGGAAGAGCACTATGCAAGTGGATAAAATGGGAAGCAACGAAGCAGCAAGAAGAGCGACAAAGACTTGCCCATCTCAGTAGCAGGAAAGCACATACAATTGCCTCCCACACAGCCACACTAACATTGAAGCCAATAATTTAAGATCAAACTAAAGAAAGAAAATATGTTAAAATAATTTAGCTAGTGACTTAGAAAAAAAAAGCTAGTGTTTCCACACTCATAAATCAACAACAAATATTCAGTTGCAAGTTAAAATCAAACCAAAAAGATTAGTTTATAACATAATATTGTGGAGACTGCTGCTACGTATATAAGTCAAAGCTCAGCTGCTAAATCATAACTAATAGGGAGAATTGCCTACGGATACCTAACGTTATTTACAATACCCGATTTCGACCCTACTTGTTAAGAAATTGTCGTTTGGATCCCTCAAATTTATTTTTTTTAACCAGGAATGAAGTACTTCATTGATCAAGGCAGAAGTAAGAAAAAAAATCAAAAGGCCTCCCCCAAATGCAATAATTAGGAATGTTAACTGCATTTCTAGCCATATGGTGGGCTAACAAATTGGAGGAACGGTGGTTGTATTCCACCTTAGTAGAAGCAAGATCAGTAAGAAGTGCTCTACAGTCAGCAACAACCGTCCCAAAATAAGAATGGTCTTCCACCGTACTATTAATGGCGTCCACAGCAACCAAGCAATCTGACGCAACAATAATATGACTCAGATCAAGATCTTTAATCCAACTTAAAATTTCCCTAATGCAAAGAACCTCAGCAATAATAGGATCAAGTAGATACGGCAAACACTTTGAAAAAACAGCCTGAACAGTACCATAGTAATCCCTAGCAATGCCACACATACCTGTGAGTTTGGAATCACTGAAACATGCGACATCCGTGTTGATTTTGGACCAGTTCTCCTCCGGAGGACACCTTCTATTTTCCAGGTGAGAATTAGATATACATCCAGTCTCTACTGCCTCTACTTTACCTCCTGCATTCACCCACTCCAACTTTTTCAACTCACAAATCTCGACAACAGTCTCTGGCCTTTTAAAGCATTTCTTCCAAACCACCTCATTTCTGTGCCACCATATCGACCAACACATCCAGCAAAATCTCTCCAATTCACTTCCAGCTAGATGCCCCATAACACCTTTGAACCATTCAATAAAATTGTCGCCAGAAGAAACATCTATATTCAAACCAGAAATTGTCCATATCAGCCGTGTATAGGAGCAATCTCTGAAGCAGTGAATAATAGACTCGTTCCCCCACCCACAGACTTCACACACAGCTGAAAATTTTAGATACTTTCCACTGAGTCGAACCCTTGAAGGTAACACATCTCTTGCCGCCCGCCAAATTAAATGTCTGACCTTCCCTGGTATGTTGAGCTTCCACAACCGTTTCCAGACACCCGGATCCACCACATTCAAAGAACCTACGTCCCCCACAATGCCTCTATAAGCGGACTTCACAGTGTAAATACCCTTACCTTCCAGGGGATGGCATCACTATTGCTATGGATACTAATTAGAATTCGGAAGATCAAATCACAATCACGTTCGTTAAACAAACTCCTTACCTTCTCTACATCCTAAGCTCTTCCACTAAGGAGCTCAGACACCGGAGCGAAATAAAGCTGGTTCGGAATAGTAGATGTAATAAAGGGGTTCTCGGTATTTCCCAACCAAACGTCTCTTCCAATAGTAATAGATAGCCCATCTCCCACCCTCCATTGATAGTCATTCCTAATAAAATTTTGGGTTTGAAAAATGCTCCTCCAAATATAGCTCGGTATGTTGCCTAATTTAGCACCAAAAAAGTCAGTTGCATGGAAATACTTAGCTCGTATAATCTGAGAAGCAAATGCATCTGGCGCAATAACCAATCTCCAGGCCAATTTACCTACAAAGGCCAAGTTCAGTTCTCTGAAACACCTAAACCCAAGCCCTCCAGCACTTTTGGGGGTACAAAGCCTCTCCCAACTCATCCACCGGATCCCGTTTCCACTCCCAGATTTCCTCCAGAAGCCATTCAAAATTTTCTCTATTTCTTGGCACAAACTAACAGGAAGTAAGAACACATTCATTACATAACTCGAAATTGTCATCCCAACACTTCTAATGAGAACCTCCTTCCCTGCCTTAGACAAAAACTTTGAGTTCCACCCATTCACCATCTTTCACACTCTCTCCTTGACATAGGAGAAGATTTCAGTCTTATTTCGACCAACCTCAACAAGCAATCCCAAATACTTATCCAAGGACTCGGCCCTTCTAACTCCCAGAATCTCCGACACCTCTCGCTGATGGATTGAAGAACAATTTCTACTGAATTTCACAACTGACTTGTCCAGATTAATCACTTGGCCTGAAGCCTTCGTATAGACGGAAAGGACCTCATGAATGGTTTCAGCCTCCTCCTTGCAGGCTCAGAAAAAGAAGCAACTATCATCTGCAAAAAATAAATGCTTCACCCTAGGAGCACTTCTAGCAATCCTACGACAATACAGCATACCCTCCCTCTCCTTTTTTTGTATCAATGCCGGCAATCCCTCAGCGCACAAGATAAACAGGTAAGGTTATAAAAGATCTCCTTGGCGGAGACCAACACTTGGAATAATTGGCCCTAACAAACCCCTTTCCCTATTCACCCAAAACTTAGCTGATTTGACACAGCTCATCAGAAGTCTAACCCAATTTTCACTAAACCCCATCCCCACTAGCATAAGCTGCAAAAAATCCCACTTTACTCTGTCGTACGCTTTACTCATATCAATCTTAAGTTCAGCTATACCTTGCTTCCCCTGAGTTTTACAATTCAAAAAATGTTGGATTTCAAACGCAATGACTACATTATCCAATATAACCCTTCCAGGGATAAATGCACTTTGAACTTTCGAGACAAGGGAAGCCAAAACGTGTTTCATACGATTAGCTAACATCTTGGCAATTATCTTGTAAATTACCTGACATAGTGAAATTGGCCTGAAATCTGCCATGTGACTAACGTTGGCCACTTTGGGGATCAAAACAATAATAGTCTCCCCCAAACTTTCAGGAATTACCCCGCCATCAATAATACTAAGTCAATACTCGGCAACGTCATCCCCAATGACTCTCCAATACTGCTGGAAAAAATAAGGGTTGATACCATCCAGACCCGGAGCCTTATCCGGATCCATGCTAAACAAAGCATCCTGGACATCCGACTTGGTGAAAGGTACACTTAGTGCAGTGCATTGTTCCTCAGAAAGTCTCCTGTCAATTCAATGCAACAGGGTCTTCAACACAACCAGAGTAAGAGAAAAGATTAGTGAAATAATCCATAATAACCTCACTGAGCCCACCATCCCAATCTTTTCTGGTTCCATTATCATCCATAAGCGACTCAAAAGAGTTCCTTTTCTTCCTCTTTGAAGCCATACTGTGAAAGAATTTGGAATTCTTATCCCCATTCTTGAGCCAAAAGGCATTGGCTCTTTGCTTCCAATATATCTCTCTCTGCTTCGGAACCCCGAAAAAGCGCTCTTGGCCTTTTGGTAATCTTCATTTGATCGGGAGGATTTCTCTTTCTGAGCTTCTCCATCTCCCTCTTAAGCCCATTTATCTGCACATTGAAACCAGAGGAAAGTCTTTTGCCCCACATACCGATGGCTTCGACACAACCCTTGATTTTAACCAAGGTGCCCTCCTCCTTCAATTTCTCCCACGTAACTCGGGCTATCTCGGTACTGCACGGTTCCCTCGCCCAAACATTTTCAAATCTGAATTGACGTTTCGCAACCATCCCATCAGCCAGATGATCTAACAACAAGATAGAATGATCTGATGAAGCTCCAACTAAATTCACCACTTTTGCACTCTTAAACATTTCCCTCCACCTCTGATTTACTAGAACCCTGTCCAACCGCTCCTCAATCCATGCCTCAGTTCCCCTCCCTCTCCCAAGTGAATCTGCAACCGATAAAACCAAGGTCTTCAAGGAGACAATCAGTTATAGCATTCCTAAAACCCTCTAGACACCAATTAGGGTGATCACTAGGGCTGTAAACGAGCAGCTCGAGCTTGTTAAGAGCTCGTTCGAGCTCGGCTCGTTAGTAAACGAGCCCGAGCTCGAACATAATTATAGGCTCGTTTATCTTAACGAGTCAAGCTCGAACATGTTGAAGATCGGCTCGTGAGGCTCACAAGTAGCTCGAATTATAGGCTCGCGAACAGGCTCGCGAGTAACTCGAATTGTGGGCTCGTGCTCATGAGGAGCTCGAATTGTAAACTCGTGTACAGCCTCACGAGTAGGCTAGTTATCAAGCTCGATTAAGACTCGTGTAGGAGATTGAAATGGGGTTTATTTAGACAATAATATACTTATATATACTAAATATTATATACTTTTTTATTATACTTTGTATTTTTAATATATAATATAACATGAACAATTTATGTGGTGTATTATATGTAAGTAATTTCAAGTTGTATAATTTAACAATTTATTTAGCACATGGAATTTGACATTTCAATTTCGAAAAAAGTATACTAATATAGTTCTTATGAATTGCAATCCTATATGAAAAATAATGTACAATATAATTTAAAGGAAATTTTTCAACAATTAGGACTTGTAATATAATGTTGGTTCATGAATATAATATAATTATATTTTAGTTTATATAACAAAATATTTTCATGTTAAGATATTTGAACAAAAAAAATAATTTATAGGTGTACAAAACTTGAATAATTTAATAAATTATTTAGGAAAAATAACACGTTTATAACAATATATATGATAGTCGATAGACCTAAACTATTGGTCCTAAATACAATTTTGTACACCTAGAACATTGGTCCTAAAGTTCACATTGAACACATTTTGTACATCTAAACTATTGGTATTGAAGTTCATGTTGTAAGTGTTTAAATTCATATTGTACACATTTTGCACACATAAACTATTGGTCCTAAAGTTCATATCGTACACATTTTGCACACAAACTATTGTCCTAAAGTTCATGTTGTACACCTTTTGTATACTTAAATTGTTGGTCCTAAAGTAAATGTTGTATATAATATAAAATTATATTTTGGTTCATATAACAAAATTTTTTCACATTAATATGTGTGAAAACAAAATCATTCATATTGTACACCTTTTGTACACCTAAACTATTGGTCCTAAAGTTCATGTTGTACACTTTTGTACACTTAAATTTAGGTTTATAAAGGTGTACATTACATGAAATTTAGGTGTAAAAAGGTGTATAAAAGTGTACAAAACATGAATTTTAGGTGTACAACATGAAATTTAGTATACAAAAATGTACACAACATGAACTTTAAATGTACAACATAAACTAAATTATATTTTTTTTTTGTAAATTATAATATACTATAATCAATACTCTCAAGCTCTAATATACTATAGTATATACGCTAAACTTTTTGTAAGTTATAATGTACTATAATATATACCATAAACTTCTAATATACTATGGTACATACCTCTAATATACTAAATGTTATTGTTGCTTGAAAGACTTTAGGGAGTCTAAATGTCTGATACACAAATGCTATTATTTTTAAACATTAATCAAAATATTATTACAACTAAACCACTTAAACCTTTTGTACACCTAAACTATTAGTCCTAAAGTTGATGCTGTACACTTTTGTATACCTAAATTATTGATCATAAAGTTCATGTTGTACACCTTTGTACACTTAATTTTAGGTGTACAAAGGTGTACACCTATACAGCTCGATTACAACCCTAACTATACCATAAACTCTATACCCTAAACCTCAAACACTAAACTAGTACATATTAAATATTATTAACATTAAGTAATATATACATTAAATGTTATTATTTCTTTTTTTTAGGAGTCGATGGCGACCAGTAGTAACATACCCCTGTTGGACGTTACCATGCAGGCATTACCTCCTCGCTACGGCATGTTCCCGAGAGTCATAACTGACACCGGCAGCGGACTTGAGCCCGTACACTAGTGCGGTCACCGTAGCAACTGGTTCTATTGCACGACACGGGTCCACGACAATCAGGGTTACCTGGTTTTGACGCCGCTCCCACTCGAACCGCGTCTCGTAAACCAACGTCGCGTCCCCCAACTGTCAGGCTACCCTCATGGGATAAATGTTATTATTTCTTGAAAGACATTAAGTAGTCTAAATGTCTAATACACAAATGATATTATTTCTTGAACATTAATTAAAGTATTATTATTAATAAACCACTTAAATCTTTAAATTACAACTATAAAAATCTTTCAATTATTATAAACTATATTTTTTTATATATGAGTTTTTAATCATTTAAAAAAATTGAACTCTCATATCATTTTTACTTATTATTTTTAAAAATATTTGCATTTAGTATCGAAACAACAAATTTTTTAAGCCAAAACTTCGTAGTTTTGACTCAAAACTAAACCTCCATCCCATTTTTAATTCCCAATTCTCTCTCTCACACACACACACTCAAACCCTAAATCTCATTCACTCTCGTGACCTCGTCTCTCGCCGCCGCCTCTCTCAATCTCACTCACTTTCGTCTCTCGGATACTGCCTCTCTCAAGCTCTCAATCTCTAAATCGTCGACACTCACTCACCGACGTTCTCTCTCTCACCATCGTCGCTCTTTCTCACCGCCTACTCTCAATCTCTATATCGTCGACACTATCTCACTGTCGTCACTCTCTCGCACAACAACAAGAAGTGACAACCACACCACTCCTTCCCTTCAGCATCCTTCACTGTCGTTGAGAAGAGCAACAACAACAACAACAACAACAAAGGTCCCATCTCTTCTCTTCAATGTTTTGCATGTCTGAGTATTGCATGTCTGATTTCTTCGAATCTCTCTTTCATTTCCAGGTTAAGAAATGTTACAGAGTAAAGAAGACCAGATCCAGGACTCTCCTCAACAATTGCAACAACCTGAAGAACATAAGACCTAACGTGTGAGAATCTAGGGGCCCTTTTTTATTTTTTTCCTTTTAAATTTTAAAACCCTTATTGTTTGGTAATTCGGTTCTTGATTTGTGAGTAATATTTAGTTAAAATGGTTTGGTTAAATGGGTTCTGTTGCTTGTTTTTGCTTCGTTTCTTGAGGAATTTGTTAACGGAATACTAATTTATGGGTTCTGAGCATTCTGATTTTGTTAGTTGTATCTGATTTTTGTTGTTGAATGTTGGGAAATTTTGAATTATGATTAACTCGAGCTCCTAAACGAGGCGAATCGAGCTTAATAATGTGTTTTTTGAACGAGTTGTCGAACGAACGAGCTTGATACGGAGTTGTCGAACAAACCAAACTTTATTAAAGTTTTCAAACGAGTCGAGTAGAACGGGCTTCAAACGAGCTAAGTTCGCGAACATCATAAACGAGTTTTAAACGAGTTGAGCTCGAACAGCTCGTGAACTCTAAACGATCAACTCGAGTTCGAGTTCGAACATAAATAATAGCTCGTATCGAGCTTAGAGAATTTAAGCCGAGCCGAGCTCGAACATCAAGAACTCGAACTCGGCTCGATTACAGCCCTACTAAAGAGAGTTGAGAGAATTGAGTTGTTCCTAATTCTAAGGATTTGATAATCGATTTTTTAGTAAAATTTATGTTGGAAAAAAAAATAAATAAAGGAGGGAGGTTGTCTCAAGTCCCAGTTCCACTGCAGCCTTTAGCTTCACACTAAAAGACTCGAATGTCTCTTATCTGCAAGCCATTCCTGCAGCTGCAAGTAATGACCAACCACATTGCCACAATTAAAGACTTAGGGCTCCTTTGGTGTGAATAACATATAATATATTTTTGACGGTATATAGTATCTTGTGTATAACTAATTTTATTAAAAGACGTGTTATATTTTTATTTTTTTATTATTTATTTTTACCAATCATTAAAAAATATTATATGTTATATACTACGTCACTAAACGAGCCCTTATTACATAAATAAAGAAAGACTAAAATCAAATCCAGAAGAGAATGAATGCTTGTACCATCATTGAATTATTAGGGTCATTTGTGTATGGTTCCTAATTTCCTCACTTTAACTTGACGCAAGAACACTCGTTCTCCAAGAACACTCGTTCTCCAAGTCTTGGCCAGCCCAGTTGCCACATTTGCGTATTATATGAAATAAAATTTATCTTTTAAAACATCAAACTCATTGAACTGAGAAATTCCTCCATGACGTTTTCGGAGAAATCGTCATATCATCTACTCAGCCATGACACCTTGAAATAATCTGAAATTTAGCTTGTTCATATTGTTTCTTAATTGAATTAAACCGTAATAACATGTTATGGAGTGGTTAACAGATATTGTTATAATTTATCAACTATGAATTATATATTCAGGCAAAAAAAACCTATGAATCATCTACTACTTTCTTAATGAAGTCTTTGTCTGCCAAAATTCTAACTTGTTCTCATGACGAACCATGAGCATTAGTGGTATTAAACAAACGCCACTAAAACAAATTGTGATTGAAGTCAATGTCATGAAAAATTAAACAAATCACATAATTAATTTGTACTTCTGACCACACGGAGTGAAAACTCTCTTGAACTAGTTTTCAAGTTTTCCGAAGCGAATGAAAATAATTTTTTGGAGTGAATGAAAGTTAAACGAGTAAACAAAAACCATTAGTTTTTAAGTTTTCTAAAGCGAATGAAAAGAAAATAGTTTTCTAGAGTGAATGAAACATAAACGAGTAAACAAAAACCGTAAAGTAGACATGAGATCGGGACACCTAATAATTAACACTAAAAAAATCTTGTAAAAACTAATTTGAAACACATTAATAATAACCATATTTGTCTATTGTAAAATGAATTTATCCGTATTAGGCAAATGTAAAAGGAGGTCTAAGTCATTTAACCTTTTCAGGAAAAAAAAGAGAAGCTGTCCGGTGTGTTGACGATGAGGGTGATAACGAACCAACTATAAAACACGCTCCAAACAGGAACGGAAGCGCAAACTTGTCGGCTAAGATATAGGAAGAGTTAACGATAAAGCAACACATACAGCAAGAAGCAGCAGAAACAGAAGCAACTTCGCAACTTTTGTGTTTGCTCTTACATCTCCTCATAATAAACGTGCACTCTAAGCTCATTTTCGTCTTTGTTTATAATTATTACTTGTCAACTTCTCTTGCACAACTAAAAACACATCAAACAACATCAAGAATAACACCTTCAACTTCAAGAAAACAACGTTATCAGCCAAACCCCGATTTTGTTTTTGGTCTTAAGTGTCTCTTCCCAATTGTTCTGGCACGATCCGATCCACCAACATGAATCAAGAAAATGGTAGCATTCGTATTGAGCTAAGCAGGCTGAGTGAAACGTATGGCTCAAGCCCCACCATTTTCGAGCCTCAGAGAGCATCAGGTATACAGAAAAGAGACAGTAGTGTAGAAACTCCAACTACTCCATCATCAACAGTACGTGCTCCGGAGAAGAAACTCACACTCTTTGCTCTCCGGCTTGCGGTTTTCGAGAAGGCAGCTACTGGACTAGGAACTCTGGGATTCATCTGGGCAACTGTAGTGCTTCTTGGTGGTTTTGCAATCACATTAGACGAAACAGATTTTTGGATCATCACGATTATATTGTTGATTGAAGGAACTAGAATATTTAGCAGAAGTCATGAGCTTGAATGGCAACACCAAGCAACTTGGTCTATTGCTGATGCAGGAATCAACAGTTTCCGAGCCTTAAAATCAAGCTCAAACTTCATTGTTGAAACAATTAAGTCAATTTTCAGACCGGTTAGTC
>CAODLS010775248.1:0-14441 GCA_948243855.1 Flueggea neowawraea
AATTTGAATAGATTTGCATCTACGTGCCTTGTTCCCTTTCTATGTGCGTTGGCTCATGATCTACGTGCGTTGTAGCTTGTTTAGCATGCTTTGCTCTGATTTTTCAGAATATGCAATTTTGGCCAGATGGTGTACGGCGTGCGTATCACCTTTACTACATACGTAGTCGAAGTTCATTCCAAGATTGCACCTTTCAATCTATACGTCAGCGTGTCAGAGAATATTCAAATTCAAATCCCGAGGAGCGTCTTGGCTTTGTCTGCATCTGCAGCTCGTCTACGTGCGTAGCACCCTCTTTTACATGCGTTGATAGATTGCACTTTCAGACCCAACTTTGCTACGTGTATTAAGCCTCTCCTACATGCATATCACATCCATGGAGCTTTCTGCCTTCTGATACAACATGTCTACGCACATTGCATTTCCTCCTACAAGCATTGCATCTGTCCAACGTGCGTATTAAGCTATTCTACACACGTAGTGAAACCCCAGAAAAACCTTGGCATGCTCAACATACTTAGATGCATGATCAACGAACTTAGATTCATGATCAACGTACTTAGATTGCTCTTTTAAGTGCTTTGTGGCCAGATATCTATAGGACTATTACTTTGCAGCTATGTCATGGATATTTTGCATTTATCATCATCAAAATCGAACTCAACAACCAGCATATAATACCAAAGACAATATTCCAAGGTGTGCCATCCCTACTCTTCCTTTCAATTTTTCAACTATTAATCAACTAATGTTCATCAATTGTGTTGGAAAACTCACCTTTAAATTGTTCCTCAACAATGTCACTCCATACTGCTTGGTCTTTTAATGCAGTTTTTCAGAACATGGCACCAAGACTTGGTTTGTCCTGGGCAGCAGTCACAGTTAGCCATAGTTGTTAAGTGTCTCCGATGTCTCTGTTCATTGGTTAGTAGAGCATTATGTAAAATAAGCCAGAGAAAAGTGTGTACCCGTTGTGGGCCCTAGAAGCTCCAAGCAACCTTCCAACGATCATTTGGTGGTTGCCAATCTGTTTCACCTAGCATTGCATATACCAAAGCAATTTTGAAATTGCCATCTATTGTACGATTCCAAAATATTTGATCCTCACCCGCTTTTTCCTTTGGGGGTTTAGTATTTCCAATCAACATACAGATATCATCAGGTAAGGATTTTCTTATTTAACTGTTAGGTTTGAGTTCATAGGTCCTAATGGTATGTTTAGTTAAAGCTTGTTCGGCTTGAACCCGATCAATAGTTTTTTACTCTTATATATGGGTTTCCCAAAATAATAGTGGTAAAAATATAGGCCTCGTTTTTATGTGAACTTTCTTCATATTCGTGACCAATGACTATTTTAAAATAAAAATTTATAAGGGACTAACAGCGTAATTTGCACCTGGCTTGAGGACTACACGCATAATGACTAATCAGAATTCAGAAGCTAAAATCAAAGGCCGATGCCTACAACAACTAACAAGGAATTTTAGCACAAACGCAACAGTTTTTGAAACTAATTACTGATGAAGACACTACATATCCTCTTTCATTTCTAGATAATATTAGAATAGTATTTACATATGAATAGACAAAAATATACAGTGGTGATTCTCCTCTAATTAAGGAGACAAAAAAGGGGGATGTGTTAAATTAAGGAAAATTAATGTCAGAACACATCCCTAGAAACTTAGAGAAAAGAAAGGAAACCTTTAACCAATTAGATAGGCTAAATAATTTTTTGTAAAAAAAACATAAACTTTAGTTAAATTAAAAAAATTACGAATTTTTAATTTTGCCTCAGAAAAAATATGAACTTTGACTATTATAACAATTGTGTCATCAGTTAGTTTAAGGTTCATTTTTCTATCCACTTTGCTAACGTAACAGTTTGACATGACATTTGACGTGTAAATATTTTATGACGTGACTTTTATTTATTAAAAAATAACTAATGGACAAAAGAAGTAATTTTTTTTGAAAATAATTTCTTATGACCTGTTTTTAATTAATTAAAAATTTAACTAGTTTACAGAAAAAAACTAATTTTTTATGACGATTAATTTTTATGGTGTGACTTTTTTTGTTAAAAAATTAACTAACTTATAGGAAAAAAACTATTTTTATTACATCTTTTAAAAAATATTATTTAGAATATATTTATCATTTAAAAAGTATTTTTCTTATCAAAAATGTATTTTAAAATTTTTTATTTTTTAATCTTTTTAAAAATAAAAAAAAATTCTTAAAATAAACAACCCAAAATACATTAAGGCCATTTCTATAAATAAGAAAAATACACACAAATTTCTTGTTTAGAAATGCATTGCTATCTTTAAAGAAAAAAAATCATACTCAATGTAAAGGAAAAAATCATATTTAAATACTTCGAGAACTAACGACAATAACTTAAATTAAAAGAAATCGTGTGATTAATGGGAGAGACTAACGTGTAAGAAGTGTCATAAAATTTACAATTTTAATCACTAGTGCATTGTTTTCTTTCGAAAACTTTTAGATTTATTTATTATTGAAAACTTACAGGTTCTTAATATTTATAAACACATTCTTGTAACTTTAATATTTACATGTTTTTGTTTCTTATATTTTTAGAAATGTCATTTTTTGTGTTGGTTTCTATTTTCATACCAATTTCAATTAATTAATATTGTAAATATTGATTAGTTAATTATTTATATAGTAAACAATAAATTAAGATACAATATTAAATATTTTTCATAAAAAATAATTTTGTCATAATAATTTAACTTCATTTTTATGAGTTAGTTATTTTTTTAATAAATAAAAGTCACGTATAAAATATTTACATGTCACATGCTACATGGTTTGCCACATGAGCTGACACATCAACGAAGTTGATGAAAAAGTTAATCCCGAACTAACTGATAATATAATTGTTATAGTAGTAAAAGTTCATGTTTTTCTAAGGCAAAATTGAAAGTTCGTGATATTTTCTTAATGTGACTAAAGGTTATGTTTGTTAATTTATTTAGCCAATTAAAAAAAATGTAACACCTCCACAAAAGTAGGAAGCAAAAAAAATCAAATTAAAAAAAATATTCTAACGTTAAAAACATGCACATTTTTAGGATTGACATTTTGAATAAACATCGAATTAGTGCATGACAACAATTACAAATTACCACTATATATATGTTTTTTTTCTTTTGGATTTTTTATTTGAGGTATGATTTGTTAGAGTTTTAACATCATAATACATGTATATTTGTCAAATATTATAGAAATATTCATTGTTGAATATATTATCTCAATGATATTCGTTGTTGTATTACTGTTTGACTTTATTTAACATGAATATCTATTTATTATGCACATTATTTTTTTCAATATTACAAAACTCTCAAGGGATTTATATGAAACAGTTCTTCTCACAACTTTGAATATACTAGTAGTGATATTTCTAATATATTGCTTTATTATAGGGGTATAAACTTCTGTTGTGACACCATACTAACACGAATCAAAGCCTCGCCAAACCTTCGCCTTCTCGGGTCACGTTATGCCAAGAAGTAATTTGCAAAAGAAAGAGGAAATGTAACATATCACTAAATCATCTAAGGAGATTATATAAATTGAAGCAACAATATAAATATCAAATAAATAATACTCTAATAAACATTAATAGAAACTAAAAAACACAGTCAAAATTGCTGAACTAAGAAAACACAATAATACTCCAACATACGCAACATAAAATATACTTACAATAATAAAAAAAACAATAGTATGGAAAAAATATAAGTACAAAAAAAATCAACTCAAACTATCCCTTCAATATCATCTGAATATACCACATTTATAATATATGAATCCCCACTAAACTAAAACAGCAATAGCCCAATTCCAAGCAACAAAAAACCACAAAAATCTACTACCAAATGGATCCATTTCCTCGACCGAAACGAACCAGGCAACCACGTTCATGCACAATTCAGTCAGAATCATTGCAGTCGCCCCACATAAAAAAAAATTGTGTTCTCCGCCATTGCATCAGGAAAAAAAACATACAAAAAGAACAATATACACAAAATCAAAAACAAGAAACAAGTGCGGGCTCCAGTGAGACATTTCATCCAACATATAACAAACCAACCTCTTTTAGAAACCATGAAGCAATCAATGACAACTAAAATAGCAGCAATGCTGACCCCTCCAATCAGAACCACAAACAATCCTTTCTTCTGGACAATCCCGAGGGGGAATAGGACCAGCCGTTGCATCCATTATCAGAGGCGGGGGAGGGAAGGAGCCAGGAGAGGTGGAGATTGTTAGGGTTATTGGATCTGAGAGAAGAGACAGTATGGCATCAGAGAAGAGAAGTGGTAGAGGTGCTGGTGAAGAAAAAAAAACTGAACCCAACAATGCCCTACAGGAAAAAAAAGAACGGCCGCATAGAAATGACAACCATAGAAATAGGAACCTCATTTTGTTTTTTAAAGAAATTAAGAAGATAATAGTGTTATACGAAATTATAGGGGTGTGAGTTCTCTCTCCTAGTAAGCCACTTGTCTATTATAGAAATTCTAATCAGAAATTGTCTTTAAGTGAAAAAGTTTACCTTAATATGAAATAACTTTAGAAATTCATGCATTAGTGCAATATGTTTTGAAAAGACTTCATATGGTGTAATTTCCACAACTAAGAACTAGTCTTCTGCCCAAAAAATCATGTGATCATGTTACTAGCCCAAAGATTGTTCATGCAATGCTGTTTCTGTAATCACCATAATATATACATGATGAATACTTTTGTTATACGAGAATTAAGAAATATTAATTTTATTAGCTAAGGTATTTAAATGTTTGTCTTTTTTAGAGCTTTTTTTTACTTGTATTAGTGACTGTAAGCACAAAACGCTCAAATTTTATTAATTCTCAATCTCTTTTTATTGTTACAATAAGGTTCCTAACATCTATGTTTATAGTAGCATAATCCAAATCCTAATTGAACAAGTAAATGTAATTAACATAAAATCAAAGACTACTCTAATAATAATTCCTAATTTAACTTGGTTTTATATTTCTACATTGCCTCTACTAAACCAAGTTCTTCAAACTTCATCATGCCAAGCAGAATCTTCAAATTCATGACTAAATCTTTGAATTTCAATTGAATAGTTGTTTACACCTTTCTTCTCTTTCCAATATCTCCTCCTCAAATCCAACTGGGTCCAACTGCCTTGGCCCAGTTGTAACTTGCCTTCAATCTCACAATCTCATATGAACTCATACTCTTTTTCGAGCCTCAAAAGTCTTAGGTCTTCCTCTTTATTTGTCTTGAATTTGTTCTTGTAATTCCATTTGACTCCAATCACTTTCTTCCCTCTTGGAGGACTTGTAAACCCATATGTGATGTTCTTGTCAATTGCATAAGTCTCTTCATTCATGGACTTAACCCATTTGGGATCCTTCACAACCTCTTCATAACTCATTCGAGTACAATCAACAAAATAAGCATAATGGGTAACTTCATCATCATCGAAAGGATCGTTGTCATGACCAGTAACATAATCTTACAAGCGAAAAGGTAAGTAGCATTCTCATTATGGACAATGTCTTCGTTGTAGACAAATGGTGCAGTATCAAGTAACTGAACATCTCCATTGGCTTCTTGAGTAACAATTATGGGTGAAGGTAATGTCTTCTTCTCTTTGCTTGACCAATCCCAAACTGCTTCTTCTTCAAAAGTCACATCACGATTTATGACAACTTTCTTAGTTATAGGATTGTAAAGTTTATAACCTTTTGTATCATGACAATATCCAATAAATATGCATTTTCTATTTTATCATCTAATTTCTTTCTCAATTCAGTAGGAACATGAGCATAAGAAATGCAACTAAATACTATAAGATGACTATGATTTGACTTTCATCCATACCATGCTTTGTAAGGTGTCCTGTCTTGCAAGCTTTGAGTGTAACATCTATTCAGGACATAGACTGCACAAGCAACTGCTTAAGCCAAAAAGCTCTTTAGCAACTTCTTACAATGTAGCATGCATCAAACCATATCCATGATTGTTCTATTCTTCTTTTCAGCTATTCCATTTTATTGAGAAGTGCTTCTTGTTGTCAATTGATGGTGGATGCCTCTTTCTTCAAACAATCATCATGCACAGTATAATCCGCTCCTCTATTTATTCTCAAAGTTTTGATGGAACAACCACTTTGTTTTTCAACATAAGCAAAAAATCTTTAAAGGCATTACAAGAGTCAGATTTATGCTTCGAGAAATAAACCCAAGTTTATCTACTAAAATGATCAATCAAAATAATAAAGTAATTGTTACCACCATTAGAAGGAACCTCCACAGAGCACAAATCCAAATGCACCAATTCGAGTGGTCTTTGAGCACTTAATGATGGTCCTTTAGGAAAAGAATCTTTATGCTTCTTACTCAAAACACAAGTCTCAAAAACATGATTAGGAATCTCAAAATGTGAAAATCATCTGTTGATAGTCATATTAGTTTGCGCAATAACTCCTTTCTTCACAACACTAATAAGATAACCTTGTTTATTAAAGTGCAAGTCGTAACTTTTCTCAGCAAGTTGGCCAATACTCAACAAATTTTGAAAAATACTAGGAGCACAAAGCACATTAGATATGAAATTTAAAAAACCATCATTCAATCGAATTTCAATTTTACCTTTGTCCAAAACAGGAATTGTTGAGTTGTCACCAAGTTTTACACTGCTATGATAATTGATGTCAAGGTCTAGGAACAAATCTTTCTTCCCACTGAGGTGATTGCTACAACCGGTATCCAACGCCCATTGGTTGTCATCTTGTCCCATTGTTGCATTAGTAGTCAATAACAAAGTCTCTATGGTGACACCTTCTTAATCAACAACTTTAGCATAATTCTATTTGTTGGTTTGCCTATTTTGATATTCATTACCGTAATACCTATATTTCTTACTGTTGTAGCACTGAATATCTTATTTGCATTCATGTTAGAATGTCCATATTTGCGGCATTTATGGCAGTGAATCTTCGAGCAATCTTGGTTATTGCTTGAACCATCTTCTTCACTATCTACCCTTTGTCTTGGGTTTCCTTGTCCATCTTGGCCTCAACTATTGCCTAGATTTCCGTGCATTTCCTCTCATTTTAGCAATAATGCAATACATATACCCCATAATCTTAGATAGTCCAAATCAACGTAATTGGATTGGTAATCTATGGTGCACTAGTGATATGAGTTAACTTAATTGACTTGATTTAGTGGTGAGTTAATTTTTTTTTTCTTCCTTAAAAAAGAAGGTTTAAGAGTCGAGCAATTCATGCTCTTTTTTCTCTTTTTGTAATGATCATAGGTTTGTCAGATTTGGACGGGAATTATTGCCGGCACAAGATTCGTTTCCAAATTTAGGTAATACAGATGTCTTGAAATTCTAATAATTTTTCAGTCCAAGTGTATTTCTTCTACAATTTCAAATAGGAACACTAGCATATCACAGCGATCAATCACCGGTAAAAGCAAGTGTGAAAATTATCGACACAAAGGAGGCCCAATTTGGTTAGAAAGATGTTACCTCGACCCTTTTTATATATATTTCATACAAATAAATCCAACTTATCATTTTTTTTATTGAAGTTGACTTTAATATTAACAAATTTCGAATTCATTAGTTTACTTTTCTTTTTATATATGATTTGTTTGCTGTGCACTTTATCGTCAGATTGACAACCATGGAGAGATCTAACATATACCAGACTTAAACCTGTCCCAGTTGCGATGCACACATGCTCAACTTAAATGCAAACATGAGGTGGGTTATTGGGCTTGCATGAGGAGGCACATGAATTTGTCTTCACAATTGTTTCGGCCGGCAAGACTTGGAAAGATTGCGAGGACAAAGTCCAGACCGAAAGGGTCCAATTCAATCATTCCTCACAAAATCAACCCATATTTAAGTGGCAAAAGACAGATCTTGGTTTTGGATAGCTATCTACCCATATCCACTACAGGAAAAATAAATTGTACAGTATTGAAATTTCTAATTAAGATGTTATCAAATCTTTTGTTTGATTATTAATATATTTCATTTACGCATACTCATGAAATACTACAAGTATATTTATGTTGATCACGTAAATGGGGAAGTCTGGCATGTTTTCATATGATAATCACTATAACCAACTTACTTAATTAATTAATATGGCACATAAGATAAAAATAATTTTAATGGAGCAGACCTTTTTGTTTGTTTCAGCTTTGAAATAAATAAGGTTGACCTTTGTGTTACATACTTGTCGCAATAGCCTTAATATATTCGAACATAACAAGAGATTATAATATAAAATTGCCAAGTTGACCAAAATGTATAATTGCGCAATGAATAATCCTAATGTACATTTAGACTTTTGCCCTGAAATTGTTACCGTCGTCGTAGAAAGGGTCAAAATTGAAGAGAACACGAGTCAAAACGAAGAATCTGGAGATTTCAAAGCTTTGTACTCCATGACACGAACTTAAAACGGATTAATTAAGTTAGTGAATCATGAGCATATATTTGATGCGTTCGGTCCAAAAGTTTCAGAATAGTTTGTGAATATTTAATTTGCTAAGCAATTAAATTAGCATTTAATCTCATTTCAAGCTACTAATTTAACCTATATTGGACTTGTACTCGATATGTTTATTTTTTTTTCTCAGGAATAGATGTTTAATGTTGTCGCCATACTATAATTACTTGAGACAAGTAATTAATTTTAGCACGCTTTCCTCATTTTTTGATATTTTAACTAGTTTTAGTACAAAAAAAAATCTCGAAATGGAGAGTTTTTTCTATGTTCTGTTAATCCATTGTTTCGTGAGTTAAGTTTAATAAAATTCAACTTCTTATAAAAAGAAATCCTACTCATGAACAATAAATTTTCAGAATTAATTAAATCTAATCTGAATTTTTTGTGCAATTATTTTTCCGTTTCATTAACTGTCACCTAACTTTAGCTTTAAGTTAATAAATGTTTCTACCTATAGTGAAATAAAACACTTATTTAAATTAGTACTAGTAAAAGGACTATCTCCACAGTCATAATAACAACTTCATTTTCCAACGGTGAAATAAAAGTATTTCACTGTATAATATTAAAAAAATGATCATGTCATCTGATAATTAGCTAGCTAAAGATTTAAACTCCATTATCCGTTCTAAGCCAGCTCGAACCCAATATAATCCAGTCACTTCAACAAGGTACATAGGCACTAAATAATGTGTGATAACGAAGACTTGGTTTTAAAGATGAGATCTTGACTTTCTCTGGTGTTGGCTATTTTAGTTTTAGATTTAACCACCAAACCATGCAATACACTGTATATGTGATTTAGGGATCGTGCCATGAATTTAACACACACTATTATATAAGTTGGAAAAGTAAACCTTTTTTTATTTTCTTATTAAATCACCCACTATTATGTTATTTTTTTGATATATGATTTATTTTGACTCGATTTGGGTCAGACTTTTGTGAATATCAAAAGTATTTTTACAATCGAATTTGTAAACTTCTTCATATTTCCAAACTCGAGTGTAAAATTTTTAATTAAAGGAGAAACGGTTCATACTAATTTTGGGGGATTTTACTTTTTCAAAATGTTATAATAATGTAATTGAATTCATGAGATGCATATGCTTGTTCCCACGCCTTTACAGTATGGAAGGACAATGGCTACTACATATAATCCTACTTGTTGAAAAAACATATTGGTAACGTAGCAAATACCCTTCACATGTTGTGCATTATAGACCACTATGCTGATTTTCAAGGCAAATGTTGCCCATTGAGATTCTTTCAAGTAATTATAAAGAAAAGAAACTCTTGTAGGATGTTGCTTTGGCCATGGGCTTCATGCCTTCATATCTCTTTATTAGTACCATGCAGATTTAATAGTTAAAAAAATGACAAGATAATAAAAATAAAGTACTGCTGCCAAAAAAAAAAGGAAAATTAGGAGAGAAAGAATTGATATAATTCAATTTTATGTTGAGAAACTAATTGGTTTTACTTGATCAGTAGTGTTTGCTCAGCTTGGAATTATGCAAAAAAAAGCAGAATATAGGTTGGCTTTCTCTCATCGTGCCAAGTTGGATTGCACAAATTCACAAGAAAGAAAGTCATACTTTAATTTTCCATGCATTATCATTAAATGGGAGCCCGTGTTTTCTATTACTCTTATCCTTGTGTCGCTTTGTTTTTCTCGTAATTATACGTGAAAGCAACTTATAACAAATGAATAATACTCAGACTATCAAAATCCTAATCATCATTTCAAAGTGAAATGTTAGAAATAATATTAGAGATACACTATAATAGGTCATCAAACCAGACCCTAACTCTACCACAAAAGCTAGCTCAAGAGTGGAGGTTTGACCCCAATTTAAGTATCAATGCACAACTGCTTGTGCATCTGATGTGGGACATCATATCACTCACCACCCCTTGAAAGTCGGACATTCGCTGACGGCATTCACTCCGAATTCTTCGTGGCACCAGGTGGCCCTTTTTCCCCTTAGAACGGCTGCACCCCTATGAAAATGATAAGTATCAAGCACCAAGTAGCCCTCTCCTGCTACGCACCGACTCTTAATGAAAGCACTAATGATAGGCCATCAAGCTCAGGTCCTAACTTCACCACAAAAGCTAAATCAAGAGTGGAGGTTTGACCCCAACTTAAGTACCAATGCACAATTGCTTGTGCATCCGATGTGGGACATCGTATCACACTATCATAAATATTGTATTTATCATCATTTTTTTAACAGATATTTATCATCATGATAAGTATAATATTTATCAACTCAATAATGATCAAGAAGTGCCTTTATATGTAAAGATGAATAAACTCTAGTAGACACAAGCAATTTTTACCGAATCAAATAATTTTTTTTTGTATATTCTCTCTGTTTACTCCAAAATAGTAGACTAATTTTTTGATAGAAGTGATCAATAAATTGTTAACTCACTATTTTGTATGTTAATTTTTTTAAATAAAATCACACTTATTTAAAAAGAAGTGATCAACAAAATTTTCATAAATAATCATAATATTTTATCCGCTTAAATTACAAAATTGATTATCTTTTTCTGATATTTCAAATATTTCACTTCTTGATGGCATTTTTAAAAAGGTAACTTCATTAATGAATTCAAAACAATTGTTCCTCAATAGTAGCTATTGATACTTTCAAAGTTATAAGAAAAAAGAAATCGCTCATTTTTCTTTTCCTAAATGATTATATATTTTCTATATTTTTGTCGATACAATATCATGCAAAATTTTTTATATTATCTATACTAATAAAACTCTACTAATACTATACTAATAGAACTCTACTAATAGAATCTTACACTTTTTATTTTAGCATCTCATCATAGTTAAAATTGTTTTTTTTTTTGGAAGTTGATTGAAGAAGTTATTTGCTTAAACGACTTCCCTTTTTTTGTTTGTCCACTACTATTTATATGATGTACTAAATAAATTCTTTATACTTACAAAATTAGAAATATAAAATCAAAAACTATATTGTGACAAACCTCACAAAAATAGAAACTATGAATATGAATCTTTTAATATGAAACTTTTACTAGTAGGATCAACAATCATTATTATTTCATTATTATTTCGACACAAGAAAGGGATATGAAAAATTCGTTTCCTTATGTCGAAGACTAGGAAGACATAGAATGATACCTCTTAGAATCCCTTGTTTCGTTGATTTTCTCTTTGCTTTTCCACTTACATATTTTATGCTTAATATATAATCGAATTGGATTCTATTAGAATAGAAAAATGATTGATATATTCTATGACAGTGAAATTTACCAAGAGGGACATAATTACGCCACTACAATTTAAATACAAATTGAAAAATTTAGGATATAGTATGCATATGACTAGCAATACCAATACGGAAAAAGTAATTCCAAAAATCTGATACAAAAAGAATATAAACAAAAGAAAAAGATTTTTCACAATTCTTTTTTTTATCATACAAAAATGCCAACACAAATTTATTTCTTTCTAAGAACTTGATGTTGATAAATTCGTAGATCTGGAAATTCATTTTGAACGTAAATTCGTTTCAAATTAGAACTAGTAACTACTCCCAGAAGTATTGAAAAAGGTCATATAAGCAAAAAAATCTCAAATAACCTTGATCATAAGATTGTCGCTATGAACAAGAACTAGAATTCCAACAATGGTAATTAATATTAACAAAATAAAAGGAGGTGGATCGTCAAATATTCGACCTCTAAAGAAAAATCATTATTGATAGCCCAAGACCATACATATTGAAAAATAGAATTCTTATTTACTTGTTGAATAGACAGATGGGTCGAAAAAAGCATAATTATACTTAATAAGAAAATACTTAGAAAAGCCCATATATACAACAATGTTTTTTGGTTGCCGCCAGAAAAAGTAAGAGTCCCATTCCTATTAACATGGGGATGTGAAGCGTAATTAAAGGTATAATCCATTAATATTGAAGAAAGATGAAATTAATTTTTTTGAAGAAATAGTGATAAAAACACTTTTCACAATATTTCTACCTTCGTTTTCCTACAACATTTATATTTTTTTCTAATTTTTTTAGTGTGTCGAAAGTTTTTTTAACATGATCGGTGAATATATCACCTCTTTTTATTTGTTCGAATTAACACAAATCCCTCATTTTTCTTCTCCGGGGTCGCGAGGAATTATTCAGAATACAAGCATTTAAAGCGAATTCAAGTATATGTATCATAATGACCAATTAATGCTTGCAGTAAAATTGTAAGTACTGTCCATATTGGACTATAAGTAGTCGTATTATTTGTTCGGATAGAGTAAGTTGATTCACATCTATAATATGTTCACTAACCAAATTTTTGTTTTTATAGGTTCACTAACCAAAATTGAAGTACCTTTCTTGTATTATTTGTATATATACACCAGAGAGTCAATATTCCCTCGTTGATTTTTGGACTTTGTGAAGTACCTATTAAGAAACAATTAATTTATTTATTTTCAAACATATGGTTAAATAGGAATATTAGTTTTCCCCGGAAATCAAACCTTTGAGATTAATACTTGATAGGGCTGGCAATTATTAATAAGTTTATGACACGATAACATGATTACGGTATACACGACTACAATACGACACGAATGACACAAAATTAATTTTTTTAATGTTTATGTGATGTATAATGATGTGTGACAATAAAATAAAATGACACAATTACGACACGACTAACACGAATTACCATCCTTAATGCTTGAGATGATTCCATCATTACAAGGGTACTGAGATTTTTTTTTTGAAGAGCAAGGGTACTGAGAATTGATCACACTAATAAGTCAAACCTGATTAATGAGAATATTTGGTGACTTATTAGTGATTAAGAGTGGAACACATTCACATTCATCGATTTACTAATGCAAGACATTAAGACTCGTGGGGGTAAAGGGCGTATACCCCGTGATGAAGCCAGAGATTTTTTTGCATGGGGGCACAACTTCAATATATAATAAAAAAAATCAGACGTATTTATAATCGTTAAATAAAATTTAAGTCCTACAAAGTTCAAATTCAATTGAAAAAAAAAGTACAAGTATTAATTTTTAGGTGGCAACAAATTCCACGGAGCCATCGCAAACATACCTAATGTTATGACCAAGGTCATGCAATTCTGCAATGGGAAAATTCTCTCCAAAACCTAGCATATTGCGAGAACCAGAATACTCCAAACACAGCAAAAGCAAAAGACATGAACCCATAGAACTTCACTAGCGGTGCCATTCTACCTGTAAGTAACCAATGGGATTTTTTCATATAGATTAAAATGTTAAAACCTTAAATTAGGTTACCTTTGTGCATCCCTTCTTGAGGTTTTATCAATCAATTCACCATCAGTATGAAGCTTTTGGTTTTCAAATTCACCTTCATTGTTTATAAACACAAATCTCTTAAGCAATGACATGAAAAGTTTTTTGGTGACATAGAATCAGTGATAGAAGCAAAGCATCCAATGGCATCCTGAAGAAAGTAAGAATTCATCTATTAAACAAGCTGCAACTTAAAACAAAGAAAAGTTAATTAGATAGATACTGAAGGAACCTTTTTATATATTCGCTTTTCAGGAGGTGAATCAATGAACAAGTCTGTCAGGGCCTGAAGCAACTCAATGGAGCATGATGCCAAGACCTTGATATTTTTACTCGCAATTTTCTTGGAATAAGAAGATAAGCTTCTTAACTGCATAACAGAATCCACCGTTGTATTGCTATTTGACCCAACCGAATTGTTTCTTTAAATAAGTATACTGCTATTTTGTTTCACAAGCACCTACCATAAATATAGAAAACAATCCTTACACATTAATAATATATATTCATAATGTGGTGTAT
>CAODLS010775270.1:0-13357 GCA_948243855.1 Flueggea neowawraea
GAAGTTTCGGGACGATTCCGGTTCGGTTCTTCCGGTCTTCCGGGAAGGTTCCAGTTTGGTTCTTGAGATTTTTTCCAAGAAAAAGACATATTTAATCAAACTTTTATACATAAATTTTTTTACAACATAATATTAAATCTATAAAAAAAATAAATCAACATAAAAATAAATATACACTAAAAATTAAATCAAAAAACAAATTAAACTACAAAATCTATTATTTTAGAATAAATTTTTGTTATATAATTACTACTTGTCCATATATATATATATATATATAATTGTTCATATATATATAATTTTCAGTTCTAGTTTCAGTTCTTTAATTCGGTTCGTTCAGTTCGATTTGGTTCGGATATTATTTAATACCCAGACCCGAACCAAACAAAAAAATTGGTTCAATTCAGTTCAGAAAAAATCAAAAGTTAATAATTTTTTTAAGTTTTGGTTATTTTCAATCTAGATATTTGGTCTAATTTAATTATTTCCAAGATCTATACTCAATCATCGTTCTCATTGGACCTATCACATCTGCAAAATCAATCAATTCTCCTACTATTTTGGACCCCACAATCTATCTCATGGACCCAACAGCAAGTTCGACCCCACCCATGGTGGAGTAAATCAAGCCTTATCCCAGAAAATGGGAGGGCTATGCAATGGAAAGAATCAAACACTGCACTATCACTTCAGGCCCATCATGTGAAGCCCAACGGGACTCTCCAGGTTTGGTGTTCAGTAGGGCTGGACACTGGGGCTGGGCATTTTGGCTGGCTCGAGTTCGGCCAGGAAAAAGGGCCTGAGTGGGCCAATATTATTTGGCCCGTGGCTTGGCCCAAATATATATAATTTTTTATATTATATATAAATATAATATAGTATATTCATACTAATTTGACACGTTATGTGTTATAAATTAATAAAAATAATGCTAATTATAAATTTAAAAATTATTTAGTATTTATTAAAATATAATTTATATAATAAAATATAGGTTAAATTATATTTTGATTAACAAAATATAGAATATTAATATTAAAACAAAAAAATTGGCTCACGGGCCGACCCAACTCGCCTTTTTGAATGGGTGAGTCTAAGCCATACCTTCAGACAAGTTGACCGGGCTAAAAATTTAGGAGTGACCGGGCCTAGTGCCCACCCCTACTGGACACGGGCCGGGTCAAGGTATGATTTTTCAGCCCAATCGACAGGGCTGAGTGCTTAATCCAAGCCCACGCATTTAAAAAAGACAGGTCTGGCCAGACCACTCCGAGGGTCATTTATATATATATATATATATATAGGTTGGATCGGTTTTTCCAGCCTAGCTCGACCCTGGTGGCTGAAAAATTAAACCTAAACCTTGATTTTAAGCCGGCCTGGGTAAAATGCCCAATCTTAGTGTTTAGTGCGGAGGATACACTGGAAACTTTTTTCATGAATTCAATGATGGGTTCATCCCCCTTTTCATCACCGTCAATTCTGTTTACCCTAATAATCAAGACTTGGTTCTTGTGATATCGAAACCTCATGATTGGTGAGTTGGTAAGTACTTGGATTTATTGCAGGTTTTTAGTAAGTACCCTATCATAAACCTTGATAATAATATGTCTACACCTTATTTCCCTAATCCCACACTAGACCTTATCTCCCATGAATTTTTCACAATTCACCTCACATTGATGCCAAATTCAGCAAATTTTACCCATTTTCGCACCTTCTTAGAAATAGTTTATACTTCAAACAAAAGTTATCCACCTAATTTGAACGTATCGAATCTGAGGCCATGACTTGTATTAGTGAGTCGTAATAGTAGTTTTGGACTTGTTATTTTAAACCAAAATGAAGTGAAACAATTGGAGCAGGATGTTGGTTTTGATGACACTTTGTTTGAACCTAGACCAAACACTCTGTTGCGGGACGCTTATGCATTGATCAACTCAAGCCATGCCATGATCGGAGTCCAGGGAGCTGTACTCACACACTTGCTATTTCTCCGACAGGCCGCGGTGTTTGGACATGTGGTGCCTTTAGGTACAGAATGGGCAGCAAAGATATGTTACGAAACTTTTGCCATAGATATGGGGTTAAAGCGTATGAATTACAAAATTGGAGTTGAAGAAAGCAGTTTGATAGACAAGTATGACAAAAATAGCATGTTGATCAAGGACCCAGCTGGGTTCCAAGGGAAAAATTGGTCAAGTGGTATTATGTATATTTATTTGAAAGAACAAAATGTTAAGTTGGATTTGGCAAGGTTTAGAAAATATTTGGAGAAGATGTATGACAAGGCCAAGAAGTTTATGGAAGCTCAGGGTTAGTGGAATGCATGTTGAGTTTTTTTTCTTTTAACAATGTACGCATTATTATCTCCTTTTTCCATGAATTCTTCTACAATATACAAAAAAATTGTTTTTTCTCAAAGTATTTTTATTGAATTATATCAATTGAGTGATTTCAGTTAATCTTACACACAAATTTTGGATCAAACATTAAAAGCTAAAACACACGTTTACTTAATACGGCAGGTCGTTTGTGTAGTCGGCTTAATGTCTTCGCAGTTGCCCGCATATATTGGTGTTAATATCGACGATACATCTATCAGTTGCTAATTCAAACGACAAGTCGTCAGTTGTCTGGGCATGTTTGGGGGAAAAAGCCACTCCAATTTTTCATGCTGCGAGTCTTTCGACCTTCGCTTCCGCCATTAATAATGGAGGAAAGAAGAAAGCGAGTGAAGAACGAAGCTTTTGCTTCTAATTTCAAATTTCGAGCGTCAGTTTTCTGGAACCAAGTTCTGGATTCGATGGGTATCACTCTCTTCTCAGTCTTTTTTTTTGTTTTTGCTAAAAAAATATTTTTCGAATTACTTGCATTAATCGTTATAATTTTAAATTTGAGAAGCTTACAAGTGCGTTGTGATATTCTAGCTGTTGTTTACATTCAGTCTCCGTTGACTATCACTTTACCGATTCGCTTAATTTGGAACTGATTTCTAATAACAGCATTTTGGTTGCATTCAGTGAAGTATATTTCAGTTGTTACGCCGAGAAACTCAATATTTTTGGAACAAACAATTCAATGAATGGATTGTAAGATCTTAGTTGACTTGATAGAGTCTGATTGTTGTGCTTTAATTTGGATTCGGAAAACTTTATATTTCAAATGCATCTCTGGCAGCATAACTTAAATTGTTAAGTACATAATGTTCAGAAATCTTTGCATATCTTACTTACATTCTTCTGAATCAACAATTACAGTCACAAATTCATGAATCACAGAACCTGTTAATTCTGTTAAAGCTTCACTATGTTGATTTGATGTTACCATGAGAAGTAAGTGTGTCTTGAGAGCAGTTTTAGTCTTTTACTTGGGTGTTCTAGCCCCCATTTGACATGGACTGTCGAGTGAATCCATTCAAAATTCTTATCTTTTTGTAAGTAATAGGTTAGTATTACTTGATTACATTCCAAGCAAAGGGTTGATCTGGATTATAACGCCGAGTGATTGAATTTTCGAATTTTGGGTTTTCAAAGATGATTTGACAGTTTTAGAAAGCAATTTCATTCGGTTGATGTTTGTATTAAACCACTTTCTAATCTATTGTACTTCATTTGTTATTGACTTATTATATTCTCTAGAGTTGTGATTCATGACAGTTTGATTGCATAGATAGTTCTAAATTAATATCTACTTATGAAGATACCATTTATGGTGCAAAGAAAATTTCTAGTTCAGTATTGAAGATACCGGACACAGTTGGTATATGTCTAAATATGTCCATGAGGTTTTCATTTTCATTAATTGGGTACTGACTTATATTCTAACTAGTGGCTTAGTGCTGGAGTCAACTTGAGTTGATTGAGCCAAAGCTTGTTTGTAAACTTTGTTTGGTAGCTTGATAAGAAAAACTGAAAGGCCAAAAGTTCTGTTTGACCATTTTGGTTACATTGTTGAAGAAACAAATTCATTCGAAAGGAAATTTTGTTAATGAATTGTATGAAACGTCTGAAACAGCTAAACACTTCCCAGTTTTTGAGGTTGTATGGAGATATAAATGCTAGTTTTTTTTTTTCCTTTCTTTTTTGTTTATTGGAAGATGAAGTAGGATTTCAGGAGAACCTCTTGTTTAAAGTGAAGGAATGAAGATGGTGAGCTATAGTATTTTTTGTGCACTTTTAAGTGTTAGGTGTTCACATATAGCTTCTCTTTCCTTAGGAAGTTACAACGAAGCCTCCTAACGTGTAATGCATGGAATCTTTGTCTCTTTGTCTAACATTTGCTATAACTTGTCGCCTAGCCTGTTATTTAACATCCTTGCTCTTCTCGCTAATTATCAATGGAGGCAAAGCTTTTTAGCACTGCTTTTCTTTCTGGTTTAAGCCCCAAACCTTTCTTCCAGGGCTCTAAAACCACCCGATGCTTTCCTAACCATCGCCAGACCTCTCAGTTTTCTTCGATGGAAATAAAAAATGAATGGGTATCATCCTTTTCAAGCCTCTTCATCCTTTTCCATCGGGCAACCAATGCATTATTTGCCATTGCTCAAGTGTGTATGCTTAGCATTTTTGTTCCATTCCATAAACTGTACAAATTTGTCAATGAATGGCAACCCGATGTTATCAATATATTGTTGCTGGCTTGCACGTTGCAACAATAAAAGCATTTATATTGTACATAGAGTGAATATGCTGATTCTATAATTTGTTAGTTTTCCACTGTCTATGCTCAGAGTCCTGAAAATTGATTAAATATAAATCAGTCATGTTTATCCCACAAAATCATGTTTGTTACATTCACTTTGCACAGGCTTTAGATTTATTTTCCTAGTCTGAACTAGTGAAAGTTATAATCTTTCTCTTCGACTGCAATCAGATGTTCTGTAACTGTTTGCTTAGTGTGGAGAAAACAGTCCTAATATCACAATTATTTTTTTTAATGATAACAGATAACTAACATGACTATAGCAGTATTAGAAGAGAGGTAGATGGCGTCAAATCAGATTGTTAACTCCCTAGTGGCCACATACTTCTGTTACTTGAATGAACGTGATAGAGTGTCAATCCTACCAAAATAATATTAACCTGCACAGAATAATAAAATGTGTAAAGCGCCGAACAGAGTCAATCCATAGAAACCGGTAAAGAGTTGTTTACTTGCCATAACAAAAATTAAATAAAATGTAGAAATTATAAAAGAATTCGAAGTTACAGGAAACCAAAATTGAAAGTTTGTAATTCGAAAACAATAAAAATGCAGCAAAGAAAATATTACAAAAATCAATAATAATGAAATCCTAACCAATGTATTTCTCCTTTCAATTCTTTCAGTTAATTACATACATGAAAGATAAATATCAAACATTCGAATAGATAAAGTTATAATTGACGGTAACGCACTCGATTAACCAATCTCTTTTTATCTGTTCGATAGCATCGGGCGCCCTGCAGATTATTTCTCTAACCACTAGACAACCTTCAGAGCGTCTTGCAGGATTTAATCTATGGCAGCAGTAAGAACGAAGGAGACTCCTATCCTAACCAGTGAAACCGTAAACATCGTGATTTATTTAAACCAAATTAGTTAGTTCTATAACATTCAACAATATCCAAACTACATAAATTCAAGTTATTTGTTACCTATATTAGGATCAATGTGACACACTATCAATTCTAAGTAACAGTATGTTGTTCATTCAATCATACAATTGGCCACATCATGCAATTAACATAAACAATAATAAAAGAATTAAAACACAAAAACTGAATAAACACTCGAAATATTTGATAACAACTAAAATAAAAATCTCACAATGTTATAGGATTGAACTTCAAAAATACTTTAACTAAAAAGATATTTAGTTACACATACTAATGAGAAAGAAAACACGAAATAGAGAGAATGGTGGCTGGCTCCAAATTGCGTGAATGATGATTCAGGGAGAATAGAGAGAGAGGCGCCACCCACAAAATAAGACTATATATATAATATCTTCTTAGAAACCTAATTTTAGTCTAATTAATTTTCCTAAAATAATAATAATAACGCTAAAAATATTGTTCCAACATAAAAACAGAATATTTGGCCTTCAATCACGTCCAAAACATGGCCCATAACTGCAGCACAAGGCCCAAGACACCACGGTCAAAATAGTCAACGCGACTATTTTGGCATGTCCACGCAGAAATGCAGTTTTTGTTTGAAATGCACAGAAACAGCTTCAAATTTTCATGTTTCACCAATATGACACCTAAAACACTAAAGAAACATAAAAATATAAAAAGACACGAATAATAACAATTAATAATGCAAAAATACACATAAAATGCAACATAAAATATGCATAAAATGCAATCTATCAGAACGTATTGCCAAATTTATGCTCTGCTGATTTGCAAGAGTTGAGAAAACTTGCTGATGAATTACCTTTTTGTCACACTAAATTTCCCTAATCGTTTGACTGTACTCGACTTCTTTGGTGTGTTTTCTCCGTGGGAATCAAATTCTAATTGGTTCCTGATAATTTCGTTGCATCCACTATTGGGCCTACTTACGTATCTTTAAATTAAATGTGCACTAAATTCTGACGTGTATGGTTTGATGATATTACCATTGTTGTTTGTCCACCATCTTATATTAAATTTTATTGCCATGTAGGCACCTCAATGAAAAGGTCGAAGAGAGCCAGGTGCTGACTCTAGACAGTGTAAGGAATACCTTAATTCAACAGAAGGATAGCATTATATTTACCCTTCGGTTGAGGGCTCAGTACTCTTTCGATGTGGATACATATAAAAATGATGCATTTTCCACGGAAGGTTTCCATGGGTTGATGGTCGAGTTCATGTTTCGGGAAACTGAAAAACTTCATGCTCAGGTAACTCCTCTAATGATAGGAAGTTGAACAACAATTCTGTGGCATAAACTCTCTTATGGGCTCTCTTTTCAATTTGGATGGGCAGATATAACCGTCCCGATGAACACCCCTTCTTTGCTGACCGTGTAGCAAAGCCTATTTTGCCCCTTTTGCAGCTCCCACAGGTAAGCAATTGTATAATAGTCTCAACTCGCAAGAAAAATTAGAGAGTGATGGATAGTTTGACATTGGATTTCGTGTATAATTTAGCTGTGAGAGTGTATCTTCTATGCACTAAACTGTAATTAATGATAACACAAGAATTTAGATGTAGTTACACTACATGTCTAGTAATGTTACTTGTTTTGTTTGAGCAATTGTATACTTTTGTGCAGCTTCCACAGATGAGCAATTGTATAGTAGTCGCAACTTGCAACAAAACTTAAATGAGCGATGAGATGTAAAAGAACTTGTAGTACTTTAGGTTCAGTTTACAATAAAAGACATCCACATTGTGCTTCAATAAATGCTAAATATTCGTCCGGATAGCTTGGTGTATAATTTAATGTCTCTAGCAATGCTTGCCCATGCCTTAAACTTCCATTTGGGTAAATGTGATGAGATGCAATTGTTTAAAAATTTAGTTGAAATATACTGGGATTATCTCGAGCAACAAATTAACTGATTTTCCTTCGCAAAATTAGGTTTTGCGTCCTTGTGCTGATTCAATTAATGTCAACAACGAGGTTTGGAATATGTACTTTCAATACCTTCTTCCAAGAATGGTGGAAGCTGGAAATGATGGTAACTGTGGATCAGCTGCTCTCTGTGACACAATTTGTTTGCAGGTGGTTCATTTTAACTCATTTTTTGCTTTATGAATTATGCTCGGTAACTTTTTACTTGTATAACCATGTGCTATTGTGGACATAATCAATAGACTGCAATGCTTCAGAAAATTTTTTTTATCCATGTTGTTCTTTTGTCTTCTTGTGACCAGCTGTTTATAATCTCTCACGGAATCACTTTGCTATCATTGATGACCTTAACAGACTTGAGTTTTAACGGTTTGGCCTAACTTTGGTTTTGTATACTATGTGCCGGCTTTAGAACCTAGGATTTATTATCATACTCTTTCGGTTCAAAAAAATTATCATACTCTTGGACTCCTCATGGAGGCGCTTTCAAAAAGAACACTTTGGGAAGTTTGTGGCGGAGGCTAAATTTCGGAAATCCCCTACTGAATACGAGGCTGCCATTAGAGCAAAGGTTCAGCTGCTATATACTTGTGCCATTTTTATCCATCTTATGTGCACCAAACATGACGAACATTCCACATTGTGGTAATTTATTTTGGTTCTATTCTTTCTCAGGATAGAGCCACACTAACGGAGTTGTTGACAAATGAATCAGTGGAAGCAGCAGTCAAGAAGAGGCTGGAAGCAAAAGCGAGGATGTATGGCCTAGAGGTGAATACCGAGCAAGGGGAAATCTTATTTAATCCTGTTTACAAATTGAAGCCAAAATTGATAGCAGATCTCTATGGAAAATGGATAATCCCATTGACAAAACTGGTCCAGGTTGAATACCTGCTGAGAAGGATGGATAGCATCAACGACTAGTTGTGTCGCGTGCTGCTGTCGTGATTCAAGGGACTTGCTTTGTGTTAGTTTCTGAACTTAAGCTTTGCAATGTGGACTGGTTTGCTATTATTTGTCTGTGCACTTGTTCTGTTCGTGTTATCTTTGTGGAATTCTTTGCCAACTTATTTCCCTTGTTGTTTCGCATGTTTCGGGCCCAAAATGCTCATGGCAGTGTGTTACATAACATAGTTGTAACTCAAGACTTAACTGTATCTTTTCATGAAGATTTTTCTTCAAGGAATCAGGATAAATGCACTAGGGATTCGGGTTTTCACCTAGCAGAGATCAAATACCGTCCGTGAAATCTGTTTAAAAAACAATTGTACTCCTATTTCTACGTTCTCTGTCGGGACACGCAAACCTATTCAACTAACTGATGATTATTCGTGAATACATCATTCAACTAATCAAATGATTGCTATTCTAGATTAAATTTGTCCATACCTTTAGTGCACCCATTATGTTTCACCTGTCAATTCTTTGCATAATTCTTGAGATATGAGTGAGTCCATGGTGGCAAATTGTAGAATCAAACAATGAAATTTAAAAAGAATAGAATAAACAATAAATTGGAATAATAGTCAATCCCCGAATTAGATTGCATCCCTAACTCTAACTTGGGGTTTAGTTCTTCATGGCAAAATAGAAAGACATAATCAATTTGAAACTTAAATCCCGAGAGAACATAAGAAAAAGAAAAGACAAGAAATCTTGAATGTAATTTGGCTCTTGATGTCTTTTTATTCTTTGCTCTCACGAAATCGCCGTCTTTGGCTATCAGAAGTCCTTTGAAGAGTTACTCTAGTTGTATTTATACCTTCCTTCAAAAATCTCCTTCAAAGCATTAAAATCGAATGCAAAAAGAAGGACAAGTACTATATGGTCCATGTGTTTTATCGTATTTTTTTATTGCGTCCTTAAATTTTGAAAATACTCTTATTGAATTCTTACTTATAAACTGCATCAACTCAGAATACATTCTGAATATCTAATCCAGATATTTGTTTCTTTCAGTTTGCATATAAATATTTTGTGCAAAATTTATAATATCAGAATTAGATATATTTATTAAATATTCTGAGCTAATATAATTTATAAACATGAATGTAATATAATTTTTTTTAAAATTTAAATAAGTAATAAAAAATTATAATAAAACACAAGAACGTCATAAGTAGTAATTGCAAAAAGTCCAGTCCGTGTCGGGTTCCGGGCATGTGAACCGCGTCGAAAAATAAGAAAACACTCCAGAGATTGTCCAGCCCTAGGTCCGACCCATGTCCACCCTAGACTTGTGCACGAAGTAAACTTTCAGTTTGGTCTCTCCACTGCTAAAAATGCCATTTTCCTCCTTTCATTGTTGTTTTGAGTCTTTTTCTCCTACAAATCGAAGCATACGAAAAGTCAATTTAAAATCCACTCAAAATAAATAATTTTAAATACTAAATTTAATAAATTAACCATTTTTTTTTGTTCAGTCTCAACCCAATATGAGGAGACATTAACATACACACCTGTATGTTATTTGGTTCGAATCTTGAATTTAAGCGTCAACAGGTGTGTCCCACCAAATGGGTTATCAGGCCTCAATAATAAATTAACGATGTTTGCACATATATAAAGTATATGTATCATCCACTTTTGAGCTGGAAAAGTTAATGTCTTTAGACCCACCATGATAAATTGCATCTTGATTATCTGCTATGGTGTGCGTTCATATGAAGCATACTTTTGTGAAGGATGTCATCTTTCTATTTCCTTTATTGTAATATGGTAGAGAGTAGCTTTCACTCCCTTTGGGCCTTTTCTCAATGTAATATTATCATGTTCAATTTTTTGTCACTTAATAAGAAAACCTAAAACTTCGTTAATTAAGCTGAAATAATAAGATACTTGTTTTTGGTAAGTTAGAAGTAAATTGTGAATTAGCAGATAGTGGGAACGCTTGTTTGAGTCGGAAAAAATATAGCAGTTTACAGTCTACTTTCAAGAAAACACGTTTATAGGTCTCCGCTATTATTTCATCATGTAATTTAACAAATTTACATAAATTTATTTAATTTATTTAAAACAAATACCTCCAGCATAATAGAAATATAAAAGAATATGTAAAACAAATGCTTCTAATTAAGGAAATCCAGAATTAAGATATTTTTAGTGTATTTATATAATAAAAATGTATCACTTTTTGGATTTATTTATTATACAAATCAATCTTATAATTATGTCTTATTTTTTAGTGATAGTTACGTGATACACCACAAAATATTTGTAAAATTTGCTCCATACCGACTAAGTATGCTTATTACAAATACACTTTCTAATATTTTATCCATATACGTACAATTGTTTATCTATTGTTGAAATATTATTAATTTGTTGTTTATATTATTCTTTTATTTCAAAATTGAGGTATTATATTTATATATTATTTATATTTTATTTACATGTTGTTTATAAATAACTTTCAATCAAGTCTAATCGATATATAAACAGAAAATAACACATAAATAATATATAAATAAGATATCAATAATATATTAAAGTTGTGAAATTTTTATTTATATGTTGTTGATATGTTGTTTATTTGTTCTATTATTTCGAAATTAAAAATATCATATTTATATGTTGTTATAAATTATTGATATATTATTTATAAATAAAATTCAATCAATTCCAATCAATATATAAACAAAAAATAACATATAAATATATATAAACAACATATAAACATATATAAGCAAACCTATAAATTATAAATATAAACAACATATAAATAAATATAAATAAAAGTCAATGCAGTTGTAATTTTTATTTATTGGACTTATACTTAAAATTTTGAAACTAAAACTTATAATGCTGTAAATTTTTATTCCATACTATGAAATATGTAAATCTTTCTTTTGTTATGTGCTACTACTGGAAACAAAGTAGTGTGAATTTTGTACACAAAATATGAACTGGTCTTAGCTTGCTCAACAAACGAATTGCAATAAATCAGCAGTAAAATCTTGCGCATTTACAGAAACAACCTCAATCGCATCTCAAAATTACAATTTCCTCGACAACTGTGAGCGCCGCTTTCTTCGTCTATACAGCTCCACTTTTGTCTCCATATGCTTGCCAGTGGCCACCATTACCCCCCAAGTCGCTCTAAAAAGTGACTCGTACAAACAAAGCCACTGCTTTTCTCCTCACTCTCTTCACTTCACTGGTTAGAGAGTAGAGAAGAGGAGAGAGAGAGAGAGAGCAATGGAGAAAGCATTAACAAAAGTTAACAGCTTGAAAGTTGGCAGCCTGTGGATCTCAAAGAAAGCCAAGGAGGAGCTCTCCAACATAACTGAAGACATCACTGTGAGTGTTTTACAGTAAATTTGCTATCTGCCGTTCTTTAGTTCTGCCTTTTTTTTTACCCTTTTTGCTTTGTGTGTTATATTCATGAGTGATGAGTCTGCGTCTCTTCTGTTCTTTTTTGGTAATGATGGTCATAATTTTGGGTAATGTGGGTCGGTTGAACTTTACCCATTTCTTGGTTTTTGGTTCTTAGTGTGCGGATCTGTTGTTTTTCCTAGAAAAGGAATGATTTTGTAGGATGGGTTTTTGAAATTAATGCAAATGAATTTGCAGAGTGGAAGTGATCTTGTCAATAGAGAAATTGGCTTCCATTTGTGACCAATTTGGGAATTTTTTAGGTCAGGATTTCAAAAATGTGGTTCCTTAGTGCGTTCTATAAGTTTGTAATTGTTTTGGATTCCATGGTTGTGAAAAATATTGCTTAAAAGACAAAATGAATGAAGATGTAAAGTTTTTGCCAAGTTGTTCAGTAAAGTCCAGGTTAATCACATAGGAGATTTACATTCTCAGTATGTGTATCTTTTCTTCACGTCTTTTATGTAGAGTTACAAATAAAGTCCGCTTCTTTCTGAAAGCTTGGTTATGAATTGAATTTCAGACTTTCTCAAATACTGTTGAGGAGAAAGCAAAATGGATTTTCAACAAGTTGAAAGGTACGGAAACTTTTATGGTTAATGATAGTTCTTATGTGTAGAACCATGATTCCATTCAGCGTGTCAATCTTAATTGCTTTCGTGCGTGTTTCTTCCAAGGAAGATTTAATGAAAAGAAGTGATGCTTTCAGGAAACCAGTTGAACCATCACCAATCATTGGTGCTTTGTGCATTGTAGTGATCATTTGAATTTTCCAGTTCTGTAGTCATGTCATCAATGCATTCCTGCAAGGTATGCTAACCAGCACGCTCTCTTTCTTTATGTAGGAAAGCCACTTAAAAGCTTGGCGGAGCTCCTACGAGAGTACAATTTACCTCCGGGCCTGTTTCCCCAGAACATAACATGTTATGAATTTGATGAAACGAAGGCCAAGCTTACTGTGTACTTGCCTTCAACATGTGAGATCAGCTTCAAGGACTCCTCCGTAGTAAGATACGCAACGCGAGTAAAAGCAATCCTTATGAGGGGAAAGCTGACAGGTATTGAGGGAATGAAGACAAAGGTCCTAGTATGGGTTAAGGTCACCAGCATTTCGATTGAGGGTTCCAAGTCTGATAAGGTGTGGTTCATGGCTGGCGTGAAGAAGTCGAGGCCTAGGGTTGCGTACGATGTGCCACAGGCTGCTGTTAGGGTAGATGAATTTTGAATTGAACAACGCAATCTTCATTGATGGGTTAGCCATCTATTCTTAGTGATTCTTTTGGTAAATTAAGCAATATAGTTGTAATGGAGAATACCTAAGGTCATTATGGGACTCGTTTATTGGCCTATTTTGGAGGCTTATATGTTAAATTTGGTTATTCATTGGGATTGAAAAATGATTTGACTGGATTCATTTTCTGTGTGATCA
>CAODLS010775360.1:0-13569 GCA_948243855.1 Flueggea neowawraea
TCAAATCAAATTCCACTCTTGTGTCCACATCTGAACCCTTTGCAGCAGACAAAGAAGCATCAGCAGCAGCTGATGTACATTCCTCAGTTTCATCAGCTTCAGTTACAGTCAACTTGGATCCTCTGGAATTTATTTGCTTTATGGGTTCTTGTAAAAGTGCTGGTGATGCAGTATGTGACAAAGCAACATGCTGCCCACTAATCTCATTAACTTTCAGAGTCTCCTCCACACACTCGCCCTTGAGATTGATGGCTGATTCACTTTTGGAATCCTTCTGAGTTTTTTGCTTTTCAGTAGACTGACTCCTGCCATCTATTTCATCAGACTTTTCAACCTTCACCTCTTCAGCATTATCGCTAGTAGAAATAATAGGATGAAGCAATTCAGCTTCAGTACCTTTGGCAAACTCAGGATGCAAGGAAAGTGGCTTTTGGTCAGGCTGCCCAGTATTGCCACTATCTTCTTTCACTTTTCTCATGTCCTTACCATCAGTCTCTGAACATGAATATGATAATGATCCCTCAACAACTTTGGCATCTTCACCTGTACAAGAAGCATCCAATTGTTCTTTGCTTCCACAATTTGATGTCTTACCTGCAATGCTACCAGGACCAGGACCAGCAGCTGGTGCTTCTTCAATTTTAACATCCCCAGGTAAGCATCTTTCCTCTGTCTGCTGCATGCCAACAATGGAAGGTTTTTTCTCATGTCTTTCATCAACAACGGGCTGACTTTGATTTTGAGAAAAGTCATCACCTGCCGGAGACTTTACTCTTGAAACGCTGGCTGTGCAAGAGTGCTCAACAATTAGGGTGTTTCTCTTTGGAGAAACAGTTGGTGAATTCATGCCAGACTTAGATATCTCTCCAGCAGCTACACTAGCAAGCAGATTCATTCCAATGTCATCCCCAGCTGATATGTGTGTGTTTGCTTCAGAGTACTTCACACAGCTTTCAATCAATGCATTTATGGAGCCAAAAGATGCATCACGCAATTTTTTGGACTTGTGATCATTATCTGAAGATGACAAAGGAGCTTTAGAGACTTCTGCAAGTTTCCTACCAACATCGCCAGTCAAATTCTCTTCATCAGGTAGAGTTGCAGGAGAACCATCTCCATCATCAGATCCATTAAGCACCTCCCTCAAATCATCACTTTGCCAAGATTCATTGTTCACATCAGTGATGTTACGTCGATCAGTGTCATTTTTCTCCTTCAAGTCACGATCAGACTGATCATGCTTCTCCGAAAGTGCTGGAGAAGAAGCTCTACTATTCATGACCGAGGAGTCTTCCAAAGATCCTCCACTTGCACTTTGCGCAGGACTGCGACCTCTGTTAGGTATCTTAACAATCAATTTGTGATTGTTACACTCAGCAACTGGAACATCAGTTGCCTTATCGGACAGCAAACTGGACTGTGAAGCTTTTTCTGGAGCAGGATTTCGGTGCAGGGATGAATTTCTGCCAGTTCCAGATTCTCTCTGGACCCCAGAAAGAGTTGGGCCAGGGAATCCATTGACTGACTTACGATGCCGTGAAGACCCACCAATTGCCTTAGTTGCATTCATTGAAACAGCAGTAGAGCTTCTAGCATCTTCCTTACCAGATAAAACCCCAGTTTTAGCTTGGTCACTGGAACAAGATTGGCTATTATTGTGAGATTGACTAGAACTGCTGCTCTTCTCATCCTTTGTTGAAGTTACAGGAATATCAGACACAACAACAGCACCAGCATTCCGTGCCTGCCCTTCTTTTATATTATTGCCCATTGACACAGGTGACAATGCAGATTTGGTGGATCCTGGTGAGGCAGATGCAGTTTTCAACGACGCCTCCCCTGGGATAAGCTTGACTGGAGCAGATTTTGAAGCCGAAAGTGGCACAACTGAACTCTTCATAGCAACCTCAGATGATACACTTGAGTGTCTATTCCCACCATGTGAAACTTCAGTGAGATGTGGTCTAGCAGCAGGCCAGGAGACAGCTTGGTTAGAACCAGCCTTCCCATCAATTTCAGCCTCTACTCGTTTCTTCCATGTGTCAACCAAACTCCTTGATTTCTTCTGAATTTCCAAGTTCTTGTGAGTACGAAGATGATTCACAGACTTGCCAATGTTGCACATTTGTAAAGCATGAAGATTTACAGGAAGTTTATCAAGGGCACGAAGTAAAACTAAAAGAAACTCCTCAACAGGCTTGTCACTATCCTTGGAGCCACTGCCATCACCAATTTTCCCCTTATGAACCTCCTGCAGCCATTCATCAAACACAGGCAAACCTCTAAGCACAAAACCATTAAGGCAATCAAATTTATCTGTTGCAGCTACCACACCAGCAAGCATTGACCTGCCAACCAAGTCTATTTTTCTTTCATTTCTCTCCGGTAGCATGAGTTGCACCAATTTTTCAACCCCCTCGAAATCTACAAGACCCCCTTTTTCTGTAAACTTAACAATCTCGGACTTCCAACTGCTTTCTGATCTATTGACAGCAGAGTCCACGTCATCCATTTTTGTAGAACGCTCTCGTTTGACGGGTTCTGACACCTGATCACAATGCTCTCTTTTCTTTCCCTTAACCTGTGACAAAAAGGATGCAGCACTCTGTCCACCATCTGAACCAGGTTTTAACTGTAAAGTTGATGTAGGACCATTCATTGTCTTAGGAGATCTTCCACCAGACTGCACTGTTGCATGCATTTCTATGCGTGTTTTATACAATAACTGATCTACTTCTTCCTGTCGTTCCTGCACATGTATAAGCATGTATTATTCAGCACAGTGAGAAAAAGATCAGTCAACGTATAAGGCAGATATGCTTTCAAAAACTCACTGCTCACATTAATATAATCTTTATCAGTTAGCCACCATAAACACCTGTTTGTAATATCATACACTCGCCAGCAAACAAATGAGCAAATCCCTGATGGAAGTTCAACACCTTCAGGAAGGAAGGCAACTTTACAAAGATGGAGTAATGATGCAGCAGGAATTTCATCCTTGTGAAAAGAATAGAATATTTCGTTTGGCGCAGCTTCCAATAGGATGCCTTTGCCAAGCTTCACTTCAGCAGGTCGATAAAGCCAGTTCACGCCCAACTTAAACTTATTCTCTTTACCAGTGGTCAACCAGCGAATTATGCCAATAAAAGGTGGGGAGTCCTGCGGTGGTTTGAAAAGAGCACAGTCACCTATGCTGATCTTGCGTCCGTCCTGATTGAAAAAATAGGTGAACATATAACTTGGCTGTCAAGAATTTAAAAATGACTGACGTGGTTGACTCTGATGCCAATCAATTCTACTTAAATGAATTTATGCAGCTGAAATTATAATCAAAACACAAGTTTTGAGTATGACTTAATAATAAATATATAATTTTACTTTAAATTCAAAATTGCAGCGATTATTGGACTCTTCAATCAAGCAAATGAAGAATCATCTCGATTCTCAACAATATACATTTTTCCCCAGCACAAGAAACACGTGCAACCACAAATAATCCTTAACATTTGAGACAAAGAACAAAAATAAATGAAATATTAATCAGATCGTCCACTTCTCAAAAAGAGGCACATCAACCAATCAGAATCACATTTGTCCCTGCGCTCAAAAAAATTCCAATGAATGCAGATACCAGGATGTGACCTTACTGAATGCAGACAAACTCAAAAATTAACAATAGTGATCCTGCAGCCAATTGCAGTCAACCGCAGCAACCACTTTGGTAATCTTCTTGAAAAAACAATAAGTAAACCTTAAGATTTTGATTTTAATGGTCGCAAAAATATCTGTAAATTTATAACATAGAAAGGTATTATTGGACGCTTCAACGCCAATCAATAAGCACTTCTGACGACAGATTTTTTTTTGTATTAGCACATGAAAGGAACACACAGGCAATAAATCTTTATCTACTTTTCACGGATTGCCACACAGAAGATTTCTGTAGCATTCCCTGTGCCCCATAGAAGAAAGGCCTTATTCCTTTTTAATGAAGCACAGAGCTCACCCAAACTCCCAACAATAGAACATTCGGCAACAGAGTACATGAGAAAATTGACATTATGAACATTAACCCCAAAACTTAATACAATAAACCGGCGCCACCAAATGGACGCCTAATCGAATGCAACAAAAAAAAATGAAATCTCAATACACCGAAATGCGCTCACATAACGAAAAACCCAAGATAAGAAAATGGCACATTAAGCGCTACACTACCGAAACGGCCAGACCTCCATTTTTAATTCTGAAATCTCCAAAGACCTCCATGAGCCAGACAAACAATATCCTGAATGCATAGCGGTCATAAATTCAACATATTTTCTATAAGATCATGTATCCAACAACTCCCACATCGATAATAACGAGAGAAACAATATAATCCTAAAATTGCACAATTTGGGAGGAACCCAGAAGAGAAAGACGGAAACTTGGAGGGACAAGATGGGAAAAGGAGGTACCTTGAAGAAGGAATTAGGTGAAGAAGAGGGAGAAACATGAGGAGGAGGAGGAGGAGGAGATGAAGAAGAAGCAGCAGCAGCAGCTAAAACCAGCGACGAATTGCCACGTGTGGGACCAGTCCACATGTGCCGAGAACCTCTTTTCCTCTCCTCACCTTCCCCCCCATGCATAGCCTTCTTGCATTTTCTCCTGCGATTACCATCAATCCAACCTCCTCTTTCAATTTTTTGCTCACCCAATCACCACTCCCAAATTCGAAGCTTTTTATTATTCAAAAATAAAAACCCTAGTTTCCAGCTTGTAATCCAATTCGAATCTAGAAAATACGCGACGAATCGATCAAGACCCACTCCTTGGATCCGGCGGATTAGAGGCAATTCAATCGATCTAAAGGGAGACAGAGAGAGAGATCGAAGGAAGAGCGACGGCAAAAGGGAAGGCGTGTATTTTGGGTACTTGGTAGAGCGGGGGCGGGCAGATCGGGCAGATTCGTTTAGAGTTAGCTGCCTGTGAGGGTCGGCCTTGATCAAAATTTTAGTAAAGATTGTAATCATGGGCTCGGTCGATCTTAAGTAGGCCGGACTTCAACTTTGTTTTGGGTGGGTATAGATTTGGACTGAACCGTACCGGTGTTAATCCGTGGGCTGTGTCTGGTCTAGTTCGGTTAGACAACAAGAGGCCCATTTAAGCATTAGTCCCTGAAATGTAATCCCATCTACAGAGACAGTTGCTAGCCAATATAAAATGGTGTTGGCCAGCTTCTCTCTTTGCGATGTCGCCTGTCGTCAAAGACGGATGGGAGTTTTCTTGCAAAGAGTGCTATCCATCTAACGCTCCCTGGTTCTCACTCTATTCTTTTTCTTTCGATTATTATTATTGTTGTTGTTAATTGTTAATTATATCAATCTAATAATGTTGGTTGGGAAATTATCGATGCTCTGTAGGCGAAATTGTTATTTTCCTGTCAAGAAGCCAATGCTTACTTGTGATTTTGAATACTCTATGAAGCACCTAAAAAGTGGCGTCGAATTTCGCTTTGGTGCCTTTGATGCCTTTTTAGAGTTTTATCAGGAGCAAATCAGTCTTCGTAGTTTTGGTATTTGGTGATTCACAGTTAAGCTTGATTTGTTTCTTTTCGTATCTTACACACTCGTTTAATAATTACAATCTCACGTATTTTGCAGGTTACCTAAATGTGGGTCTCGTAATCTTCCAGCATTTATATGTCTCCTTTATCCAAAATATCGACCTTCTCTTCTTCCAGCATATGAATCAACTCTTTGTGCAGCTGGTGGCTATGACTCTGCGTATGTTGGAAGGATGCTCATCGATGTCTGTCCAATTGTTCTGTATATATACTTACTTGTATGCTTGTTTTACTGTTATTTCCTCTTTTCTTAAATCAGCATATTCTCTTGTTTCTGCCCCTTTTGACAGGGATGTGACAGTCTTAACTCAGATGCATGGGAGGATATTGATTTGGAAACCCTTCATGAACAAATTGTTTGGGCGACAGAGAACCAGAAAATATCTGGTACACCGCACACTGAATTCTCTAATCCAGATGATGCACCAAAGAGGCTGAAGAAGAGTATAAAAAATCTAAATGCGAGGAATCTAAGGGGGGCCTGGTGCATCCGATACTCAATTATGTGGTGGTAATCTTGTGCTGAAATCTTCGGTTTCGGTTTTGTATATATATTTTGTTCCCTTTCAAATCATAAAGCAATTTATTGAAACCCGCAGGTTCCTTTGTATTCGGATCCCGGATTTGCTATAGACGGAATCTCGTCTTGTAATTTTCATTTGGTAATTTCTGTTGAGTATTTTTCATACTGAAGTTGATATTAGATAAAAACTTTCTTTCTTACTTCATGTGGTTATAGATTCTGGATGGTTTGGTTCTCTGCGCCACGTGGTAAGTCCTTTGAGTAACTCACTAGTCTCTACATTTACTAACATTTGGTTAAAAGCTCTCTATTCGTGTGTATACTTGAGCAAGCCAACATGGTTTTCTATAGACTTGGCTCACACGTGCATGTACATATATCACAAACTTTATTCTATTTTCTATCCTTAGTGAACTGGTCTTCATTTTGAAAATTTTCAACTTTTCTTGTTTAAAAAGTTCACCAGAGTTTGTATGTTTGTGATGTTTTTTTTTCCTTTTCCTCTCACCAACTTTTTATTTGTATGAACTTATTGATGATAATTTTTGTTTCTATATCATTTTTCTACTTATAGTATTGCAAGCATAACGGAGCAAGAAGAGAAAGGGAGATGACCATGCAGTGCAATTTTAAGCGGAACATAATTTGCCGTGAAATTATTGAGAGTCAATCCAAGCATTTCAGCAAAAGCCGTGGCAAAGTAATTTATTTCTCTATATGTTTGCCTGATGCAATCTCAAGATGGATTTGGTTTGTGTGAGCTTGCAAGCGTGTTATGAGCATGTGAAACTGCACTTTTCATGTCCTGTACAGTAGGGATAAGTCATATATTTTGTGTGAATCTCGTGACTTCTGAATAGTGTCAATTGTTGGTACTGGAGCAAAACAATGTGTCCCACTGAAAACATCAGATAGTAAGGAGGAGGAAATTTTTGATGTATCTTGAATCTTGTTTATAGGTCATACGAGGAAGATTTAACTCTCTGTCCAATTGTGTCTATGAAAAATAGTCTCTAGAGAATGTACATGTTTTGATATGGACACCTAATGACTTCAGCACGTGCAGGCAACGGGTTAAGCATGGACTAAACTTCGTAAGCTTACAGTACTGGTTCTTAATGAGGTTTACACAAGTACCTTTTTCAAATTCGTCGAAAATTTTTATTGTGATTTCTAAATTTTGATTTGACAAATAGTTTCCTCTTGCCGTCTTGTTCCTCTTAGATTCGTATATGTTTTCTTTCTATGAATATAGATTTTTATTACAGAACTTTAATGTTGTACCTGGTGTTCTAAAATATTTTTCACAACTTATTTGTTTCAAGGATTCGAGGGAGGTGCGTGTTGTTTTTTATGAGGCTAAACAATTGAAGATCCCAGTTATTATCTAGGACTGACTTTCAAATTGAAATAGAATGTTTTCATACCATCTCTTCAATAGATGTGTGGTTTACAGTGTTAGTTTATTTAAATTCTGCGTTGAACCATGTTGGTAATGACATTTAGTGTATTAAGATTGCATGTATAGATTGGCTTTAGTGTCTTAGACTTGATTCTGCACGGCTAGTGATGGCAATTACAGTTGAAGAGTAGGGTATACGCTTCTGTATTGTCAACTCAGCTGTAATATTTCTAGAAGTTCTCCTTCATACACAAGACAACCAATTGTTGACAGTGAGTTTTGTTGGGGGTTCGCGTTATTCTACCATCAAAATTTCAACCCAAGCTTGATAAAGATTAAAAAATAACTACCACAATTTGCAACCTATTTGATAGTAAGACGATTACTGTCTGTGTAAGAGGCGTTTTCTTAAGAAATCTTGCACTTCTCATCTTTATACGGTTGTAAAAACTGTGTGTCACAAAGCAGATTTCCCTTACATAAGATATCATCATACATATGCAATGTGGCTAGTTTGCCCTCACTGATGATGTCATCGTAGATTTGCGACATGATGTAACTTATGAATTTAATTTAGTGTAGTAACCATTATTTCTGAAAAGGAAATGTCTGATGTGTGTTTTATCATTTTTTTAAGGAAAAATTGTGTTCATGGCTTCGTGCTTATTTCTGTGTTGATTTTTGTAAGTGATAAGCATGCGACGATGCAATCCATTCATGTTTTGTCCTGCCTCAAGAGTTATTTTTTCTGAAGGTGCATTGGAGAAGGCATCGGTTTTAGCAATGGATGTTTCCGATTGCAAGGTTGGGGAAATTTTCTTCATTTTTTTTTAAATCAGGGTTTTATCTTAGATTTTGTACCCAATTGCAGGTCGAATCACTTTTTTCTACCTGTGGCAAACAACTAAAGTTCAGCAGAGACAGGAACTTGTATTCATGTTGTAGTTTTTATTAAAGGCATAGGAGAAAATCCAAAGAATCGAAAATTAGTTCATTGTGAAATGTTTTTTTTTTAATTAGAAGAGATATGGGGTTGATTTGGAATGTTGTGGCATTTATCTTTTCCAATTGCGGGAGGAATGGTAAAATAGATGTAATGGTGCATGTTTCTTGATAATTTCATGTGAGGAAGAGACTGTTGCAAACATGAACTTTAAAATTTAAAGAGGTTTGAATGGAGAACTGGAGATGCTGAATAAGTCAGCGTCGGTAATAATGGAGATGAGAAAGTGGTTGCTAATCTTAAATTTAGGCCAATTTGTACACCTTCGTATGGTAAAGGCTTTGTATGCTAATCTTAATCTTGTCACTTTTTGTTGTGAGGTCCTGTCTTTTTGCTGATTGATTTAGGTTGAAAGATTTATTGTATGTGCCAATTTTTTACTATGCGCTACAGTTCTTGATTTTGCAATTTTTTGTCTTCAGATTATTCCACTTTTCCATCACCCTTGCGACCCGGAGTTATCTGAATGGATGGTGTACGCATTGGATTTACCTAGGAAAGCACCCACAACAGCTTACATACGTGGTTCAGAAAAAAAATTGAAATATGCCAAATCTCGCCTCACTAAACTATCGCTGAGGTATGTGAACTCTGTTTTATTTGAGTTTTTTTATGCGCGTGATATCAATATCTAGAATATTACAAATTCTTTTGGTATTATTTTCTTCAACTGAATTTCCTTATGATTTTGGATATCAATATCTAGAATCTTACAAATTGTATCCAAATACCAAAACCATGTTGATTTTGGGAGTTACCTTGCTTAAGATTTGGCCATACAATTAGGACGTACTTAATGAAGGCTTCACTTCTAGCCAGGTTGGGACCTTCTCTTTGTATTTGGAGAGAATAAATGTCCATCATTATAGGTTATGCTCATTCTCTTGATATTGTTTTTTCTTTTTGAAATCAATGTATCCCAACAGTTTGTTAGGAACTTACAGTATGGTTAGTTTGGCGTCGCAAAAAGGGTTTGTAAGCTTTTCTTGGTGTTCTATATTCCCGTTGATTTGCTTGAGAACATTTCAAGAAAGCAATTTGATTTTTATGAATGTCTAAGCACAAAATAGATAATCTACTTGTGGCTATGTAGTTATCATTTCTCATCTCGTCAAATGAACTTTTCTTTTTCTATACATGTCAATGGCTTTACTTTTGTAATTCTACTCCTCGTATTATTTTCTTTTCTCAAGTATTGACAGACCAGCCAGTCTGCAATGTCAAGTTTGTAACGTTGTAGCTTCTAAATATTGACGCAGGTAATGACAGATTGGTGGAGTCTTGTAGGCAATGTCTTGATGTTGGGTATTACTCTGCTCTGGCGTTGTCTTTTCCTTTTAAAATACTAGATGTATGACCCGCGGAATGTGCGGGGCTGTCTATATAAGATTGTCTTTATTAAAAAAATATTTGGATATATTTATCAAAAAATTATCTTATTTAGACTCGGGCATTGTTTCGGGATAGTAAATAAATCTGTTTTTATTTTCAAAACTAAGAGTAAAGTAGATTTGTTAGAGTTTCTCCAATGTGCAAGCGCGGTAACAAAATGTGTATATCATTTCAAATACGTTTTACGTTTTACCCGTAGCAAACTCATGAGTAAGCACTACCTACACGTAGCAATTCATCTGCATTATTCAGTTTCATATCCTTAAGCATGAAGAATTTTGTAGTAGTTTATTGTTATTAGTGAAGTTTTAACTCCATCAAAAGCAACTGCATAACGATTATTTTCCTTCAATATTTTGCATATTTAGAAAAACTAATGAATTACTTTATAAAATGCCAACACACACCTTGTAAGAGCATCTCCAAGAGACTCCATAAATTTGACTCTCTAAATCAATATATTTAATATATTTTGTCTCATTATTTGTTTGAATTTGTCTTGAAATTTGTATAAATTAGGGGGTGTTTGGTTTGTGAACTTTCGGGTGGAAATCGGATTCCGATTCCTGCTTCTCTTTGGAAATCAGATTCTCCCTCAAGCCTGTAAAATGATTAACAGGAAGACTTCTATTAATGAGATATCTATTACCATGTAATTAACCTTTTTTTTTCATCTCTCTTTTTCCACATCTCCTCCTCCTGCCATCCTCTCCTACACATTACTCATCTTGTTTTACGCATCTCTCCCGCTTCCACCATTAACATCTTCTCTTCCACCATTACTTTAACCATCTTCTCTTTTATTTTTTATGACCTAGTTTAGCCGTCATCCTCCTCAACAAGCAACAATTCCGGAAATTGTGTGGTGAGTGGTCACTTTCAAGTTATAATTTTAATTATTTCAGCTGTGATTAAATTCTGATTGTAGCAGAACTGTGCTTTGAATCTGTCAAAAGTGGAAGGTTTTTGGATAGAATTATTGGTGTTTTACAAATTTTTTAGTCAAGGAAAAAAAACCTAATCACAAATTCTTGTTTAATAGCAGTCTTAAATTTGACGAACTATCAAATATAGTATACCTTATCATGTCATGATAATTCAGTTAATAGTCTTGAGATTCAAGAACAGTTTTTTTTTCTTATTATCTCTACTTACTGCGTATATGTTTTGTTTTTCATATTTTCTTGAATAGAGTAAAACATTTCATTCAAACAGTTGCAGTCTTTGAAGAGCATATCTGCAGAAGAGAACTCGCATACAACAGGTTCTTCAGTTTTTCATGCAATTGAAACTCTCCTGATTCTGGAAATATATTCGGTTATTACATATTAGGAATTTTTTTGAACAGTGAATATGATCAGTTGTGAATGAGGTGTGAAAACAAGCTTGAGTTCACGCAATTCATTTACTGTCACACTTATGATTTGTTATTACATATATTAATATGTGGGTCTATTATGTGAGGCAATTGATCGAGCAGGTTAGAGGCACACGTGGGGTTGTGTTGAAAACACAATGCTTTCGGACTAAACACTTTAAAAATTAAGTCCAAAAGAGCAACAACTTTATGGTTGTGAATATAAAAACAACCCAGTGTGAGAGAGTGAATGATGTCAAAAATTAATAACTATTCAAAAGAATGTGTTGAGTTTGATACCATGCAAAGAACGACGTGAGAAAGTTCAAAAATAATGTAATGAAATGAAAATGAAATGGGGTTTATGGAATTGTGTTGTTAATAAGGCATATGGTTGGTTTGGATCAATTAATAATGATGTGTGCGTGAGAGTTGGCCAAGGGAAATTTTGTGGGATTGATTATATGCCGCTGCTGGCTCTTTTATTCATTATAATTTATGTCTTTGCAGGATGGAAAGTACAAACAATGACAACACTGCAGAAAGTAGCCAAATTGCTAGAGGAGAATTAGATTGTTATACTAAAATGAAATACTGATTTTGAGTTTCAACAATAATAATTTTGAAAAATACCAGAAAAATAAAATTCATTTGAAAAATGCTATTTTAACTAGAAATTATGATATTTTCTCGAGAAATTAATTTTTTTTGCAGAAATATGAATTTAGTAAACAAAAATTATATAATTTTTCAGGAGATCTCCAGAAGTCTCCAAAAATCTTTAAAAGGTTTTCAAAAATTTTCGAAAGAGAGTTTTTCGATTTTTTATAAGAAGTTTTTTTTTTAATTCAGAAGGTCTTTAAAAGTATCTAATTTGCACAAATTTTTTTACAAAAATTTTGATTCAACAAATTTTCTATGTAATATTTTTTTAAATTAAACTCTCTCTATCTCTCTCTCTTTCTCTCTCTCTCTCTCTCTCTCTCTCTCTCTATATATATATATATATATATATATATATATATATATATATATATATATATATATATATATATATATAAGTTGAGTGATTTCTTTCTTAGATTCTGTTTGAGCAAGGTTTGGATCTTGGTCCTCATAAACTTGTCCAATCCAATTACAAATCAGTCACTCTTTATGAATGGAACATTGATGGCATGTCCGAATATCAAATTCTCAACCTTCTCCAACAAATGACGATGATAGCAAACGCCTACAAAACTCAAACATGCACATCTGAGCGCACAATCGCTGAATTTCTAATTGGAGGATTTTTAGGTCAACTCAAAGGTTGGTGGGATTTCCATCTTAGCCCTGATGAACAATCCAACATCCTTAATTTCATCCAGGTTGATGAGGATGATGTCACGACCCAATTCCGGACCATGACCGGCGTACGAGGCAAACCGTCTATGAAAGTTCGGCCCATCTCGCATAAGTCTCAGAGAACATAATTCATATTCAAACTTTTATGAACAAATTTAAAATCGTTGAAAATATTTAAAACCATTTAATGTAGATAAATAAATAAAAATTCAAATTTCTTAAAAACATAAATTTTCATAACAGAATAATAATAACAACTATTTAAAAGTATAAAACATGTAAAATGCCAAATAGTTTTACAAGTCATCTACCCACAAGTATCCCGGTGTAGAGCGACTACAAAATAATAAAAGGGTCCGAACAAAAAGGCATGACTATACTTCAGAATGCCTCACCAGATATAAGGTTGTCGAAGATCGAAATCAACAAAATCACCTGCAAGACAGAAAATATACAGGGACAAAATAAAGGAAGGGGGGTCAGACTCGGTGAGGAATGACACTCCAAAATGCCTCATACGTGCCTCACAAAGATAGTTTTGAAAATGTTTACAAAAATATCACATGCAGGTATAACTCAATATACATATATACATGCTATGTACATAGTAGTGTTTCAAAACCGTTCGCAAACAAGGCATACACATGCATATACACCATCATAAGCTTTAGAAAAATCTTGCAAAATATTTTCCAGTCTTTAACAAAATTAACAAACTTTCAAAAATAAAGTTAAGTTTATCAAAAACCTTTTAGTTATCATAGCCAAAAATCATGCTATGCAGATATCATGCGAAATGATATCCAGAGCTGATGATCACTGATCATATGGCCGTACTACATTAGAATTGTGCTGACTCGATCAGATCAAAATAAACTAGCAACCTTAGGAGTCCAAATGGTACCCGACTCAAAAGAGCTAACAGCTGACAGCCTTA
>CAODLS010775435.1:0-10653 GCA_948243855.1 Flueggea neowawraea
ACAAGTCTTGCTTTGAAGATCCCTTCGGCTTTTATCTTGTAAATCCATTTACAATCAATGACCTTGGCTCCATCTGGTGGATCCACCAAGTTCCAAACTTGGTTGTCATACATAGACTGCATTTCTGAATCCATGGCTTCAAGCCACCTTACATAATTTGGATCTACAATCGCCTCTTAGTAGGTTATAGGCTCGTTTTGGTCTACAAGAACAATTCATTTATCATCAGTTATGAGAAATCCATATCTCTCAGGCTCGTGACAAATCCTACCAGACCTTCTTAGGCATTGTGTTTCAGATTTAGACTGCACAACTCCTTGTGATTCATCTTGAATCTCTGTTCCATCTTCGGTGGCTATTTGTGGTTCTTTTATTTCCTCTAGGAGTACTTTACTCCCACTATTTTCTTTGTAAATAAACTGTTCTTCTAAAAAGATTCCAGTTCGAGCAACAAACACTTTGTTCTTTGAACGGTTATAGAAGTAGCATCCCCTTGTTTCCTTTAGATACCCCACAAATATACATTTATCAGATTTTGGTGCTAACTTTTCTGAAACTTGTCTTTTCACAAAAGCTTCACATCCCCAAATCTTAAGAAAAGACATTATAGGCTTCTTCCCATTCCATATCTTATATGGTGTCTTTTCAACCGCTTTAGAAGAATTTGGTTAAGTATAAATTCAGCAGTTTCTAAGGCATAACCCCAAAACAAGATTGGAAGATCCATTTGACTCATCATGGATCGAACCATATCAAATAGAGTTCGATTTCTCCTTTCAGACACACCATTCCATTGGGGTGCTCTGGGAGGAGTAAGTTGTGAGACAATCTCACATTCTTTAAGATGATCATCAAACTATTGGCTTAAATATTCTCCACCATGATCAGATCAAAGTGCTTTGATATTCTTGCCAAGTTGGTTTTGTACTTTACTTTTGAATTCCTTGAACTTTTCAAAAAATTCAAATTTGTGTCTCATAAGATAAACAAATCCATACCTACTGAAATCATCAGTGAAGGTAATGAAGTACGAATATCCTCCTCTAGCACTTGTAATAAATGGTCTGCATACATCAGTATGTATAAGTCCTAATAGTTCACTTGCCCTTTCACCTTTTTGAACCACAAGAATGTCATTGGTCTTTGGTTGTCAAGAACCTTTCTTGACAGGCTAGCTTATCTACTTCTGCTTCATCGGTGTTAGATACTGGATGTGGATCTCACATTTGCATGAATGTGCAGGGTCTAAGAAGTAGTAGGTTATTGGCTAAAGGCGAAGTGGACTTGCGAGTTGGAAATGGGCAACAAGTTGTTATTATGTGCCTGCTGTGAGAAGAAACATTATTTCAATTTCTTGTTTAGATTTGGATGGATTTCATTTTATTATTAAGAATAATAATTTCTCCATCTACCATGAAGACCTATTTTATGGATTTGCCCAATTGTCTAATGGTCTCTTTGTTGAAAACTTGGAACAATCGAAGCCCATCTATAACACCAATACTAAGAGATTTAAATCCAATGACTTGAATGCAACCTACTTTTGACATTGTCGTTTAGGCCATGTAAATGAGAAACTCATTTCAAGACTCCTTAAGGATGGACTTCCTGATTGATTTGACTTAGAATCATTTAAAACATGTGAATCTTATTTGTTAGGCAAAAAGACTAAGGCTCTTTTCACTGGACATTCTAAAAAGGCTAGTGATTTATTGGGCCTTATAAATACAGATGTTTGTGGACCAATAAGTTTAATTGCTAGAGGAGGTTTGTAGTACTTCGTCACTTTTATCGACGATTTCAATATATATGGCTATGTCTATCTAATGAAACATAAGTCAGAATCATTTGAAAAGTTCAAATTATTTAAGAATGAAGTACAAAATCAGCTTGGAAAAAATATTAAAGCTTTTTAATTTGACCGAGGTGACAAATATTTAAGCCAAGAATTTGACTATCATCTTAAGTAGTGTGGGATAGTCTCAGAACTTACTCCACCAGGAACACCTCAATGGAGTGGTGCATCTTAAAGTAGAAATTGAACTTCATCATATATGGTTTGATCGAGCATCACTCGAACAAATCTTCCAATATTTTTTTGGGGATATGCACTAGAAACTGATGTGTTCTTACTGAATAGAATTTCATCAAAAGCTGTTGGAAAAACACCATATGGGCAGGGAAACATCCCAATTTATCTTTTCTCAAGATTTGGGGTTGTAAGGCTTATGTGAAGCGTTTGACTTCAGAAAATCTTTCACCCAAAGCTGATAAGTGCTTATTTGTGGGGTATCCAAAAGAAACAAAAGGATACTATTTTTACATATGACTCGAGAACAAAGTGTTTGTGGCTCGCAATGTTGTCGTTTTGGAAAGAGAGTTCATTCCCAAAAGAGTTAGTGAGATTAAGATATATCTTAAAGAAGTTCAAGAACTACAAGTTGCAACAAAACCACTTGTGGAAATTCAATAAGGCTCACATCCAGTTGTTGAGTCGGAACCACCAACATAAGGCCCACGTAGGTCTAGTAGGATTCATCTCAAGCCTGAAAGAGATGGATTTTTCATTACTGACAATAACAACATGATGATTGTGGATCATAATGAGACCACATCCTACTAAGAAGCAGTGTTGAGCCTAGAGTCTGACAAATGGCTTCAGGCCATGAAATATGAAATGCAATCAATGTAAGATAGCAAAGTTTGGACTTTGGTTGATCCACCTTAGGGTGTTAGGTTATTGATTGCAAATGGGTTCATAGGATCAAACACGACATGACCTACAACTCTCGACGTGTTGGAAAAAGGTTTCAAACAAACTCATGGTATCGCCTATGATGAAACTTTTTTCACTAGTCGTTAATGTCAAATCTATTAGGATTATTCTTGCCATTGCTACGTACTACGACTACAAAATTTGGAAAATGGATGTCAAAAATAGTGTTTCTTAATGAAAACTTACTCAAGGATGTGAACATGACATAACCAGATTTTTTGTCGATCCTAAACATCCTAATAAGGTGTATAAGCTTTGAAAGTCGATTAATGGATTAAAGCAAGCTTCACAAAGTTGGAATATTTTTCTTGATGAGGCAATTAAAGAATTTGGTTTGATAAAAAAAAGAAGATGAGCCTTGTGTATACAAGAAGGTTAGTGGGAGAGCAATTGTATTCCTAGCACTTTATGTGGATGACATTCCACTCATTGGAAATGACGTCCCTACCTTGCAGAATGTCAAGTCTTGGTTAGGGAAATGTGTTTCAATGAAGCACTTAGTCTTAACTGCCTATATTCTAGACATAAGGATATATAGAGATAGATCCTGATCGGGTTCTTACAAGTGCAAAAGAATCGATTGTAGTAATAAAAAATTTTGCAGTATTCATTGGGTGTAGAATCCATACAGAACATATCTAATTGTGATCAAATAAAATGATAATATAAACATCAAAAGGGTTGTTTTAGGGTTTTTAGAATAAAAGCAAGCAATAAATTAAATACAAGAAAATCAATTAAGAGAAAAATGTTAGGCCTTTTGACATAAAACCAAGGATCTAGTTGCTAAATGAATGACAATGGGTTTTAAGAAATGGGTGTGAGTGTTCTCTCCTCAAGACTAACCCAATACCTCTTTCAAGGTCACTTCAGTCGTACCTACACTTCCTAGGAGGGTCCTTTCGGCTTCACCTAGCCAAGTTAGGCCCATTAAGTACATTGAAGAATTTCATCGAACACCTTGTAGGCATAGGTATATTTCTATCATAAAACCATACAAGTTCTATGCAAGTGACCTAAACCAACCTTCATCTCTCAATTCATTACTTGGGCTTGCCAAAAACAACATTGTGGTGATCAATGACCACATCATTCAACCAATAACAAGTCATAAAATCATCACCAAGCATAGATATAACAATAAAGGCACTCAAAACAATAGATAAAGGATTAAAAGCACAATACCCGTTAATTATCAACCATAAAGCAACAACAATCCAACCTTTACATCTTTAATACCCTGACAATTAATCTAAGCTAGCATATTTACAAAGCTAAGCATAGAGCAAGAAAAATAAAATCTAAACATGATTCTAAACAAATAAAATGAAAATAAAAAGAAGAATAAAACTTTTATTCAATGGATGATGAAATCCCTCTTCAATCCTCTTCTCTCTCCTCTCGAATTCCTTTAATCTTCCTTGGGAATTGGTAAAGAATGATTCTTTTATTCAATGTGAAAGTGTCCAAGGTTGCAAAAAATGGTGTGCAAGAGGCTTATTTATATTTCTTTAGGTCCCCCAAAAACCCTAGCAAAAGTCTCCAAAAAATGCCACTTGAGTATTCTTTGGTCCCTACTTGATTTCTCTCTCCTCGTCAATTTTTGTCTTGACTCTGTAGGCATGCCACGGTCATGGAACTAAAATGCCATGACCATGATCCTTCTCTGCCTTGATTTCTTGTCCATGTTTTTGGCAGGGGGCCCATGGTCATGGCACTGAATCACCATGACAATGACATTAGGTATGGTGACAAAAATTGTTCGTTTTAAGCTGATTTTTCTCACACTTTCTTCCATTGATCTTGCCACTTTGAAAGCATATTCTTCATGAATTTTTAATGTCTTTTCACCCACACTTCATGCATTCACATTCACCCTACACAATACAAAAGAATCATATAAATTCATGGACAATTAAGTAAAGTTATGGCCAAAATGCTATCTATTTATGCTCGAATGACTATATAAATCTAGCATACATCAAATTTCAAAGGTACTCAACCAAAGTTAAAATGTGTACATTGACAAGGTGCTAACAAATTTTAGCATGTAAGACTCTAAAAAGGGATTCTTGCCAATGTCTCATGGTATTCAGTTAAAAAAGTGTCAATGCCCTACCACAAGGGATGAGAGAGAGGGCATGAGTAAGATTCCATATGCTTCATCCATTGGTTCTATTATGTACGCTATGCTTTGCACCGGACCTGATATCCCCTATGCTTTGAGCATGACAACCAAATTCCAATCAGATCTAGGTAAAAGTCATTGGATCACAGTCAAGAATATCATTAAGTACTTGAGAAGGACTAAAGATGTTTTCTTGGTGCATGGTGGCCAGGAAGGCAAGTTATTTGTAAATGGTTACATAGATTCTGGCTTCTAGTCATACATTGATGACTTTAGATCGCAGTCAGGTTTTGTGTTTTGTTTGATTGGAGGTGTTGTGAGCTGGAGGATTTCCAAGCAAGACACCATAGTCGATTCTACTACAGAGGCCGAGCATGTAGCTGCTTCATACACAACCAAAGATCCAGTTTAGATCAAGAAGTTTGTTATAGGTCTGGATGTTGTTCCTAGTATTTCAAACCCTATAAACCTTTATTGTGACAACAATGGGGCCATTGCCCAAGAAAAATAGCGTAGGTCACATCAGCGATCCAAACATAAACTCATACGTTTCCACCTTATTTGAGAGATTACAGAGAGAGGAGATGTCAAGATATGAAAATTTGATACTAATGAAAATGTGACTGATCCATTGATGAAACCACTACCACAACAAAAGTTTGATCGTCATATTAGGTTGTTGGGTATTCAGTTAATGCCTGATTACGCTTAGTGCAAGTGAGAATGATAATGAGACAAGACTAGCATGCACTCTGAAAGAGCATGATCATATTTTACTGATCATGGGCATTGGATGTTACTCATAATATAGATAGGTATTGGGAATATGATATTGGACTGACTTGCTATAAGAAATAGTACATCGAATATCTCATTAATATTCCTTATTGCTGTAGTGATATTTGAGTCCTTCGACCTGAATTCAACATGGATTCCTACATGAGTAGCTTTATATTTTGATATAGTTCAACATCGTCTGTAACATGATGGTAATACAAGCTATAATTGGACATATAGTAAATCATGTGGACAAATGTGAGTGACAGTGAAGGAATTTTTCCCGCTCTCATTCTTTTGAGATATCTATTGGCCACTTGACAAGTAGAACAAATGAAGTGCATAGCCGTGCACAAATGAAAGTGATTTTCCTATCTAGTTGGCCTCCCACATGATCAGCATCACTATAGCCAACTAACTCAAAGCAATCATTTTTGGGATACCACAAACCAACATTCTTAGAACCGCTTAAATAACTAAATTTCTTTTTACAACACTATATGAGAATCTTTTGGACATGATTGAAAAAGAGCACATAGGCAAACACTAAGCATAATATTAGGCCTACTTGCAGTAAGGTAAAGGAGAGATTTGATCATACCTCGATAAATCATTTCCTTTACTCCTTTTCCTTGCTCGTCCTTGGTAAGTTTGGTTGTAGTGCTCATAGGAGTTGATGAAGATTTAGCACTTTCCATTCTATACATCTTAAGCATATCATTGCTATACTTACTATGATTTATGAAAATGCCATCCTTTACTTGCTTGATGTGCAGCCTAAGAAAGTGACTAAGTTCTCCCATCATGCTCATTTCAAACTCCTTTTGCATTAGCTTAGAAAATGTCACGACCCATTCCCGGGACCATGATCGGCATACGAGGCGGACCGTCTATAGAAACCCGACCCATCCCGTACAAGCCTTCCAGAGATTCAGAATTCTACCAATCATTTAATTTCCAAAACATTTATTGGAAAAATATTTTATAATTAAAAAAATTTATATATAACTCAATATATAAATATAAACCAACTGTATACAAACCATATACTCTGGTAAAACCAAATACAATAAATATATAAGAGTATACATACAACCCAACAGCCTAAAGTAATCTGGTACGGAGCTCTACAAAATAACAGAGGCCCGAACAATAGGCATCTCTAACCAAAATGCCTCCTCATGGGTGTCCAAGATGCAGAATGAATGCCAAAGTCAAAATCTGTGCACCTAGAAGATAGAATCATCCACAACAGAAAATAAAAACGGGGTGAATCCAGTGAGGAATAACACTTCAGAGCTCCTCATACGTGCCTCACGGAGTCTGTTTTGAAAACAGTTCGCAAATACCACAAGCAATATTCATAGTATATATTAGTAGACACGCTATACAATAATAGCGTTTCAAAAATCTATTTCGAAACCATTTGCAATCACAACAAACAACATGAACGAAGGCGTATTAAAATCATTTAAGATTTTAAATAATCATTTTGATGTCAAAACATATACGGGCGATAAGGTACTAAACAGGCGTGATATGGACTCTGCCAAATATCACGAATCTATGGACCAGCCATAGCGATGGGGACTCGCCTCCACCATAACAGATTATGTGCCGGATCAGGGCAACATCACTACTGACAACCCTGGTTTGATTTGAATCTATAGAGGTAATTGACATAATAAGGCATCTCAAGGAAATGTTCCAAGAGCAAGCCCATCAAGAGAGGTTCTTGACAACCAAATCCCAATGACATTCTTATGGTTCAAAAGGAAAAAGGGCAAAGGCAAGGCTAAGCCAAAGAGTGTTGGTAAGGGCATAGGGAAACCCAAGCCCAATATAACTAAGCCAAAGGAGGGAGTTTGTTTTCACTGCCATAAAGATGGACATTGGAAAAGGAATTGTAAACTCTACTTGGAAGAGATAAAGAAGAAGAGAAGTGAGACTTCTACTTCAGGTATTTTTTTATAGAAATCAATATGTCTACTAACTCCTCATGGGTATTTGATACTGGATGTGGAGCTCAAAGAGGTTGAGTAATAGTAGATCATTGATGAAAGGCAAAATGGACCTACAAGTGGGCAATGGAGCAAGAGTTGTTGCATTAGCAAGAGTTGATGCATTAACTTTGCCTAGGGGACTTATTTTACAATTATAGAATTGTTATTATGTTCCTACCATGAGTAAGAATATCATTTCTATTTCTTGTTTAGATAATGATGGATTTCATTTTATTATTAAGAATAATAATCTTTCCATCTATCATGGGGACATATTTTATGGTATTGATACCTTATCATTTGGTATCTATGTTTTAAACTTGGAACTAAGCAAGCACGTCTATAACATTAATGAAAGGTTAAAATAAAGTGATTTAAACCATACCTACTTCTGACATTGTCGTTTGGGTCATGCTAGTGAGAAATGCATCTCAAAACTCCACAAAGATGGATTACTTCACTCATTTGATTTCGAAACATTTGACATATGCGAATCTTGCTTGTTAGGTAAAATGACGAAGAGTCGTTTCATACACAAAGGTGAAAGGGCGAATGATCTATTAGGGCTAATACATACTGATGTATGTGGACCTTTTAGTACAAGTGCTAGAGGAGGTTATTTGTACTTCATTACCTTCACTCATGATTTTAGTAGGTATGGATTTATCTATCTTATGAGACACAAATTTTAATCTTTTGAAAAGTTCAAGATTCAAAAGTGAAGTACAAAACCAACTTAGCAAGAATATCAAAGTACTTTGATCCGATCGAGGTGGAGAATATTTAATCCAATAGTTTGACAATCATATTAAAGAGTGTAGAATTGTCTCACAGTTCACTCCTCCTGGAACGCCTCAATCGAATGGTATATTCGAAAGGAGAAATCGAACCATATTGGATATGGTTCAATCAATGATTGTTATTTTTGTGCCCTATCCCAATCATGTAAACACTGTCATTTCGGTTTATTTAATAATAAAAAGGCATTTTATTTCTATGAAGTATTATATTTTTATGAAGATAAAACTCCATGAATAGTTTATTATTCTTTGTGCCATCAAATACATGACTTGGTAGTAAAACCATAAAGATAAAAGGAGTGCTATTCCAAATGTCGCTAACCGATCATTATCATGGGAATGATAATGAATTAAAGATTAGTATGTTGCTAAGTGGATAATCGCATGAGAAATCAACTTAGAACATAGATGCATGTTGGGGAATATGTATTGGACTGGCCCGCTATGAAAGCACTTCATGGATCGTTGTCACAAAGTAACTTTCATGCAGCGGTGATCTTCAAAGCAAGACTTGTTGCAAAAGGTTTCAAACAAACTCATGGTACTGACTATAACGAAACTTTTTCACCAGTTGTCATGTTTAAAACCATTAGAATTCTTCTTTCCATAGCAACATATTATGACTATGAGAATGGAAAATGGATGTCAAAACAGTTGTACTAAATGGAAATCTGCTTGAGGATGTGTACATGACACAACCCGAGGGTTTTGTCGATCCTAAGAACTCTAAAAGAGCATGCAAGCTTCAAAAATCCATTTATGGATTGAAACAAGCATATCAAAGTTGGAATCTTCATTTTGATGAAGCTGTCAAAGAGTTTGGATTCATCAAGAATGAAGATGAGCCTTTTGTATACAAGAAGGTTAGTGGGAGTGCAATAATGTTCATAGTACTGTATGTTGACGAAATCTTGATCATTGGAAACGATATTCCAACCTTGCAGAGTGTCAAGACTTAGTTTGGAAAATGTTTCAGAATGCAAGACTTAGGTGAAACCTCATGTATCCTATGGATACAAATCTATAGAGATAGATCTAAAAGGCTAATTGGACTAAGTTAATGTGTGTACATAGATAAAGTGCTAAAAAGATTTAGCATGCTTAACTCCATGAAAGGAATGATTCCCATGGTTCTTGGAAAAGCATTGAGCAAGGCTGGGTGTCATTCAACAAGACAAGCCAGAGATTACATGAATAGGACTCCATATGATTCTGCGATTGGATCTATCATATATGCCATTCTTTCTACACGCCCTGATGTCGCATATGCTCTAAGCGTGACTAGTAGATTCCAATCCAATCCAAGTGAAAGTCACTAGACCGTAGTCAAGAATATCCTTAAGTACTTGAGAAGAACTAAGGATATTTGCTTAGTCTACGGAGGATAGGAAGGCGAACTAGTCCTAAGTGGCTACACCGATGCAAGTTTTCAGTCTGACCAAGATGACTTTAAATCGCAATCTGGTTATGTGTTTTGTTTGAATGGAGGTGTAGTCAGTTGGAGAAGCTCTAAGAAAGACACCGTGGCTGATTCTACTATAGAGTCTGAGTACATAGCTGCATCAGACGCAGCAAAGGAAGCTGTTTGGCTCCAGAAGTTTATTACTGGTTTGGATGTTGTCCCAAGCATAGCAAACCCAGTAGACTGATTTATGATAACAATGGGACTATTGCTCAAGTGAAAGAGCCCATATCACATCAAGAACAAAATACATACTTAGACGTTTTCACCTCATTCGAGAGATAGTCAAAAGAGGAGATGTCAAGATATGCAGAGTATATATCAATGATAATGCGACATATCCCTTAACAAAGGCTCTACCAGAACCGAAACATGAAAGACATATCAGGTCTTTAGGTATTAGGTTCATTCCTGATTGGGACTAGTGCAAGTGGGAGATTGTTAGTTTTGTGCCCTATCCCAATCATGTAAACAATGTCATTTCGGTTTATTTAATAATAAGGAGGCATTTTATTTCTATGAAATATTATATGTTTTATGAAGATAAAACTCCATGAATAGTTTATTCTTCTTTATGCCATCAAGTATGTGACTTGATAATAAAACCATAAAGATAAAAGGAATACTATTCTAAATGTTTGTAATCGATCATTATCATGGGAATGATAATGAATTAAAGATTAGTATGTTGCTAAGTGGATAATCAC
>CAODLS010775668.1:0-10613 GCA_948243855.1 Flueggea neowawraea
TTGAGTCTATGTTCGACACACCATATAAAGAATAACTCGGTGCGAGAGAGAATGTTGCTACTATCAACATGACCTGCAAAGTTAAAAGCCAAAAACCTTTGGAACATACGATGCATAGGATCACAGAGCATGTTGGCCTTAGAAACCCAATGGCCATAAGGATGCAGATCAGCTGAAATTTGGGCATAATAATCTTGTGCCTTGAACTCAGGAGGAAACTCGCAATAAAAAGTCAGAAACTCACCAAACTGAACTTGGGGTTCAGTGTTCATACCGAGAGCATGGTTAAAGGAAAAAATAGTCATCGATACTAACGTACTTGCTAAGAAAAATTGAACTATGTCCAGAGTAGTAATGTTGGAATCTGCATTCATATTAAACTAAAAAGAAGTATAGAACTCATAAACAAGGTCAACATATATGGGTAGATCAACTGTAAGAAATAGTTGCAAGTTCACAGCACGTATCAGCTTTACAAATCGAACACTAATATCAAAAAATTGCAAAATATTCACGTCAATAATCCGTAGTGGACAAATAGGCATGGTACTTACCTTGGCCAATGTAGCTCGGTCACTAGGACTATTGAAGCCGAAATCGATGTTGTCAAAATTATTTTTCTAAAAACGAGAGTCACGCTTGCTGTGGGCTTTTGCATTTTTTGCCGTTTTGGTACGAAAGGCTCATGAGTTCTTTCCTCAATTTGTGCGACGATATTCACAGCTGGTTTTTGTGATGGACGGTATGGAGAAGGGTCGGTGCCGTTGGCATGCATGTGTATAGCACGTCTTGGAGTGAGCATCACATCTTCGTTGTCAGAGTCTGAGGAAAAAGACATGACGAACGTTGTTGGGGAATGGTGCTGAAGACTGAAGGAGCATCGAATTAGAGTAATCGACGGAGGTGGCTGACGGCGTAATGGTGGTGGGATGGACTGAACTATGGCCGATGGAGGTGGTTTGGCACGCCTCCATACTTGGAACTTCTTGAGTGGCATTGGTGAAATTGATAATGTGGCTAGTTGTATATTACGGCAGGGAAACAAATTGGTGAAGTCTGATTTTGTGGTTGTTTGTTAAGGCAAAAAGAACAAAAAACATGGAGAAGAGGTTGTCAGAATTGTGACAAAGAGGAAGTGTTGATGATTATAAATAGAGGTGATCCCAATCCTAATTCAATTAGGTTAAAAATTAATGCATCAAAGTCCATTATTCCTTCGGTCATCCACGTTGAAATCCAAAGTGTGGAGGAAGTGGGACTGTCTTGAAGAGGAAATTACCCAGCTGCCCTTATGAGTGCAAGGAAACGGCGTTGGTCTGGAGGGCAAAAGGTGTGCACTTATGTCTTGTGCAAAATGGCTCCGAATTGAATAAGTTGGTGTGCCGCGTCTTGCTGCCATACAACAACATTTTGCTGTGGAGTCTGGCCTTTCTTGTGTGCACCGTGATGGCAGAAGTTGTGGCATTTTTTTGGGTTGCATGAATACCCATAAATCCCCGATACTTCGGCCACTATCACGTCCCCACACTTATTCTCCTCTATTAAAATGTCATTCTCCTCGTCTATGTGTCCTACAAAACAAAGCAAATCTCACAAGCAAGCAAAATAAAATCCTGAAAAATCTCGCCAGCGTAATATCCAAAAAAAAACACATGCTGCTGGATTAATCAATCTACAAAAATAATCAAAACAAAAATAAAAATAACAAGAATAAAAATAAAAACCTTGAGTTGCCTCCCAAGAAGTGTTTCTTTTATGTCTTCTCAGCTGGACTTAGGCCACATTCAGTTGTAAAAAGATTCAGAAATATTCTCGACATTAACCGAACGCGGCACAAAACCTTCATAGAATGGCTTCAAACGATGGCAATTTACCTTAAAAATCATTCTTGACTTAATGCTCTGAATGTCTACAGCACCATGTGGATAGATTTGCACAACCACGAAAGGACCGACCCATTTAAATCAAAGCTTGCCTACAAAAAGTTTCAAAATTGAATCGAAAAGAAGTATCTTTTGACCCACCTTGAGGTTTTTATGCAAAATTTGGCTATCATGGAAAGCTTTAGATTTGACCTTGTAAATTATTCCATTCTCATAAGCATGGTTTTGAATCTCCTAGAGCTCTTGAATTTGCAACTTTCTAGGTTTTTCGGTCTCCTCAAAATTCATATTGCACTCTTTCACCTCCCAAAAGGCCTTGTGTTCAATCTCAATAAGAAGGTGACAAGATTTATCATATACAAGACGATAAGGTGACATACCTAAAGGAATCTTGTAAGCGGTTTTGTGAGAACAAAGTGCATCATCGAGGTGCACACTCCAATCCTTACGGTTAGGATTGATAATCTTTTCAAGAATTCCTTTAATGATTCTGTTCGAAACCTCAATTTGCCCATTTGTTTGTGGGTGATAGGCAGTGGAGACTCAATGCATAACACCATACTTCTTGAATAATGATTCCACCACCCAGTTGTAGAAATGAATTCCTCGGTCACTAATGATTGCCTTAGGAGTGCCAAAACTAACAAAGAGATTAGCCTTCAAGAAATCTACAACAACTTGTGCATCATTATTCTGGGTAGCCTTTGCTTCTACCCACTTCGAAACATAATCAACAGTAAGTAAAATATATTGATTACCACAAGAAGAAGGAAAATGACCCATAAAATCAATACCCCAAACATAAAAAATTTCACAAACAAGTATAGGCATTTGGGGCATTTCATTCTTTTGGTTAATATTCCCGACCTGCTGTCAATGTTCACAATATTTGCAAAATGCATAAGAATCTCAAAAGATGTCGGGCCAGTACAAACCTAATTAGAGAACCTTCCTTGCTGTTCGATTAGGACCGAAGTGACCACCACAAGCTGATGAATGGCAAAACTGTAGAATAGAAGAGATCTCAGATTCAGGTACACTCCTGCGAATAATCTAATCTGAACACATCTTTCGTAGGTAAGGGTCATCCCACTTATAATATTTGGTGTAATTTTTCAACTTGTGCTTCTGAGGTCTGCTGTAACCTTCAGGAAAAACATGGTTAGTCAAGTAATTACCAATATTAGCATACCATGGGTTTCTGCATGGCCATGCTGATGTGCCCAACGCATAACGATGTTCATCGGGAATTACTTGACTTTTACCTCAGTGTCGAACTCTTGCAGCAAGATGTTAGGTAGTCTACTAAGATGATCAACAACTAGATTCTCGATACCTTTCTTGTCTTTTACCTCAGTGTCGAACTCTTGCAGCAATAAAACCCAACAGATGAGCCTTGGTTTGGCATCCCTTTTAGTCATTAGGTACTTTAAAGCTGCACGTTCAGAATAAAAAATCACTTTAGTTCCTAGCAAATATGATCTAAATTTTTCTAAAGCAAAAACTAGTGCAAGTAGTTCTTTTTCAGTAGTAGAATAATTTGCTTGAGCATTATCAATTATCTTTGAAGCATAATAGATGACATGAGGATCTCTGCCAGCTCTTTGTCGCAGTACTGCATTGACTGCATGATTACTGACATCACACATTAACTCGAATGACAAATCCCAGTCGAGAGCTTTTAGAATGGGTACAAAAGTCAAATTTTCCTTGAGTATGTCGAACGCAATTTTGCACGAGTCATCAAACTCAAAGGGCATGTATTCTTGCAACAAATTGCTCGAAGACAAAACAATTTTTTAGATGTCCTTGATGAATCACCTATAAAATTCTGCATGGCCAAGAAAAGAACAAACTTCCTGCACAGTTACGAGGTAAGGTAAGGATTTTATAACATCAATTTTAGCCTTTATCGACCTCAATTCCTTTAGTTGAAGCTACATGGCCTAGAATGATGCATTGACTAACCATAAAATGTCATTTTTCATAATTCAACACAAGGTTAGTCTCAATGCATCTCCTAAGCACTTTCCCTAAATTTTCCAAACATGATGTAAAAGAATCACCATACACAATAAAATTGTCTATAAAAACTTCAATGATGTTTTCTACATAGCCGAAAAAGATACTTACCATACATCTCTGGAACGTGGCAGGCACATTATAGAGATCGAATGGCATGCGCCAGTATGCAAACGTACCAAAAGGGTAGGTAAATGTCATTTTTTCTTGATCTTTAGGAGTTACTTGAATCTGATGAAAACCTGAATAACCATCTAAATAACAATAGTGAGTTTTACCAGCGAAACGTTCAAGCATTTGATCAACAAAAGGAAGTGGAAACTGATCTTTTCTAGATACAACAATCAACTTCCTATAGTCTATACAAACAAGCCATCCATATGGAAGACGAGTGGGAACCAACTCATCTTGATCATTCGTAACAATAGTGATACCAGTTTTTTTAGGAACTACCTGAGTTAGACTTATCCATTTACTGTCAGATATTGCATAGATGACACCTATATCTAGAATCTTGATAATCTCCTTTTTCATAACCTCCATCATTGGCGGGTTCAGTCTGCGCTGAGGTTGCCTACTGTCTTTACAATTGTCCTCCAACAAGATTCGATACATGCGGATAGATGGGCTTAACCCCTTTATGTCTGCAGTCATCCATCCAATGGCTTCTTTATTGTCTCTCAGGACCCGAATCAACATTTCTTCCTCAACCTAACTGAGCTTGTTCGAAATGATGACAATTAACTTTTCTTTATCTCCTAAAAAGGCGTATTTCAAGTATTCAGGAAGTGGCTTTAGTTCTAACTCTGGTGGTTGCATAATACAAGGGAGAATTTTATTCCCTATCTCAGACAACTGCAAAAATGCCACCTCTGCAGGTAGTAGTTTCAAAGCATACAGATCTTGTACTATGTTAACCAGAGCCGATGGCATCACCCATGTTTTCTCCTTTTCAGCTAACATCTGCGGTGTAATACTATCAGCCAATGCAACCTGCAAAGAATCATCACCACAAAACTCCAAATATTTGTCAGTCAGTGGGTCAGAATAATTAACTACAAGAACAGAAAAAAAATCACTGGGGTGCTTCATGGCATCATTAATATTGAATTTGATAAATGGCCCATCAAACTCCATGGTTAGGGTCCCATCATGCATATCAATCTTCATTCTTGCAATTTTCAGAAAGGTCTCCCTAATAGTATTAGCCTCGAATTTGCTGTTTTATCATCCTCCATATCGAGTACATAAAGGTCTGCAAGAAAAACTAGGTCATTTATCTGCACCAAAACATCCTCTAAAACACCTTTAGGGAAAACATTGGAACAATCAACCAATGTTAGTACAACACCATTCTGCTTTAAAGGTCCAACATTCAATGTAGAATAAGAAGATAAAGGCATTAGATTAATAGATTTACCTAAATCACACATTTCCTGTTCAATTCCAATATTGCCTGTCTTACAAGGGATAGTGAACATACCTGGGTCTTTCTCCTTGATAGGCATTTTCTTTTGCAAGACCACAGAGACTGTGTCTCCCATGTGAACTCTTTCATTGCCATTGAGTCTGTTCATACCCGTACACAGCTCTTTCAGAAATTTACAGTATCTAGGTACCTGCTTGATTGCTGTAAGCAGAGGTATGTTAATTTCTAATTTTTTCAATGTTTCCAAGACCTCTTGATCATCCATAGCCCTCTTTTTCTTCTGTAATCTATGTGGCAAAGGCAACATTTTAGGGTTGACAACCACTGGTACCTCTTTTGAACTCTTCTAACTCTTTGTTTATGTTTTAGATACCATGGCGTGATCACCAGAGAGGGTGGTGTCTTTCAGTATTGGGAAGCTTTTTCCCACTTCGAAGAGCAATGACACTTGCATTCTACCTTGGATTGATATCATGATGGGAAGGCAATTTCCCTTTGCTCTCAAGCTTGCTAACAACAATGGTTAACTTACTAATTTGGTCTTCAACTCAGAAATGCTAGATTCTGTAATTGACTGAAATTTTTTTGTAGAAACTGTAAATGATTTCATAATTTCCTCTAAGCTTTGTACTTTATCAGTCTTTGAAATGTGCTGGTACTGAGCATTTTGAGTGGTTGTGTTTTGATTCCTTGGGGCCAAATTATTGAAGCTATTGCCATTATTCTCATACCTCAAATTCAGATGATTCCTCCATCTAGGGTTGTACGTATTGGAATATGGATCATACTTCCTTCATGTATTCTGGGCATATCCCCTTAATGCATTAACTTCAGCAACATCATCTTCTTGTAAAGACGAACACACATCTGTTGGGTGTCCTTGCACACCACAAATCCCACATACTTGTGCCTTCATTGTCTGAGACAGTTGCTCTTGCCCAAGGGCTAATTTATTCACCACTGTTATAGTTTGCTACAACAAAGAAGACATATCATCAAACTTTGAATAATAGGATCTAAGGCTTACTTCATTGACACACCTAGTGGTGGATTCGATTTTATACCCGAATTACTATGAATTCGCGCCATGACATAAATTAGCTCTTTAATCTCCCTAAGTGTCTTGCTAATGATTGCCCCACTACTTGTTGCATCCAGCATCCTGCGTTCCAATGGAAGGAGACCATCATAGAATATTGAATCAAGAGTTGGTCTGAAACGCCATGTTGGGGACAACTTGCACAAAGTCTGTTGAATCTCTCCCAGTATTCATATAGTGTTTCAATATCTTTCTGTTTGATATTGCAGATCTCCCTTTGCAAATTTGAAGCTCTGGAAGTAGGGAAGAACATTTCAAGAAACAAGCAAACCATATCAGCCTATGTATCTATAGAACCTGATGGCAAATAGAACAACCACTCTTTAGCTCGGTCAGCCAATGATAAGGGAAAGGCCCTCAATTTTATTTGCTATTCTGGAATGCCTTGAGGAATGAAACTGGAGCAAATAATATGAAACTCTTTAAGGTGGTTATTTGGATCCTTATTTTCTACACCATAGAACTGTGGTAGAAGCTGTATCAGACTAGATTTCAATTCAAATGGAGCACCAATGGTTGATACCGAATACACAATGGTTGTTGAACAATGGGTGATGTAGCTAAGTCTCTTAAAGTCTGCTCAGGTGGAGTTGCAATAGGAGCAATAGGTGGTATAATAGGTCTGACGTTGTTGTCAGCCATCTCTGTCTCAGTCTCAGAACCAATTCCAACAACATCAACATTCTCAGTTGGTTTAGGTTCCAAAATTGCAGAACTAGAAGCTCTTGCTCTGCGTAATTTAGCTTCTTTTCTCAACTGTTTAACAGTCTTCTCTATCTCTGGATCATACAAAAGACTATCTGTAGATAAAGAGGAATGCATAAAACAAAGAGAAAAGATTAGTAGTAATGTAAATAAACAAAATTCTAAACACCACTCTCCTCGGCAACGGCGCCAAAATTTGGCACGGTGTGAAACCTCCAAAATGTTTTATTTTAACCTGTTCAGAAATAATAAAATGAGTAAAGTGGTGAGCAGGGTTGATCAACAGAGAATGGTTAGAATTAATTTAATTGCGGGAACACTAGAGCAAATTAAAATGACCAGACATGCAATTTAAGCCAAAGCTAAAAAATAATAGAAACAAAATACACAATATGAAATTAAATTGTAGTAATGAAATTAATGAAAATTCAATAGTGATAAAGACCTAGGTAAGGTAATTCGCCATTCAATTCAATTTTTCAATCCCAGACACAAAAGATTAACATAAAACATTCAAATAGATAGAGTTGTAGCCAACAGTGACACATTCAATTGACCAATCCCTTCTTACTAGTTCGATAGCCCCGGGACGCTTTGAAGACTATTTTCCTAACCACTAGACAACCATCGGGAGGCCTTGCAGGATTTAATCTATGGAAGCTGTAAGAATAAAAGAGACCCCTATCCTAACCAGTGAAACTGAAAATGCCATGATTTATTTAAACTAGATTATTCAGTCACACAACATGAATAACGTTTAGCAACATTCACCCAAGTTACTCGTTACCTATATTAGGACAAATGTGACGCACTATCAATTCTAACTAACAGTATACTATTTCAGTCAATCAATTAACGAGCCCTTGTCAGTCAATCAAACAAAATGATAATAAAAGAACGGAAGAACATAAATTGAATAAATACTTGAAATACTCTATAACAATTGAAATAAAATTCTTACAACATTTATGGATTAAACTTTGAAATACCTTAACTAGATAGAGAGTTAGTTACACATGAATAAATGAAGAACACCACAATGTTTGAGAGAGAGTGGCGTCCTCCAAGTTCTTTTTTTGCATGAATTGATAATGGAAGAGAGAGCCCAAAACGTTCATAGAGAGAGAGAGAGAGAGAGAAAATATCCTTAAGTATCCTAATTAAAACAACATACTCCCTTCTAAAAAATAGCTAAAATAATAAAAATAAAACTAATTGTTTTTTAACCCAACAATTAGTAGATCTCAAACACCCCTATTGGTAGATCTCAACATCAGGAACATGAATCTACGATTGGTTTACCAAAAACAACTCAAATTCCTCAAATATTTATGAAAATCCATCCAAACCCTAATATGTTACATTTTATTTTTATTAGTTTTATTTTTATTATTTTAGCTATTTTTTTAGGAGGGAGCAGGTTGTTTTAATTAAAAGACTTAATGATATTTTCTCTCTCTCTCTCTCTCTCTCTCTCTCTCTCTCTCTCCCAACGTTTTTGCACCCAATATTCGAATTTGGACTCTCTCTTTCATTCGGTTTAGGACGAACAACTTCAAGGCCGCCACTCTCTCTAATTTTGTACTTTCTTCCCCTTAGCATGTGTAACTAAACCTCTTTCTAGTCGAGGTATTTTCAAAGTTCAATCCTATAACGTTGTGAGACTTTTATTTTAATTGTTATTAAATATTTTGAGTATTTATTTAGTTTTTGTGCCTTAGTTTCTTTATTATTATTATTATTATTATTCATGTTGACTGATTGATAAAAGCTCATTGATTAATTGAATGAATGATATATTGTTATTTAGGATTGAGAGTGCGTCACATTGATCCTAATATAGGTAACAAATAACTTGAATTTATGTGATTTGGGCATTGTTCAATGTTATGGAACTGAATAATCTGGTTTAAATGAACCACGACGTTTTCAATTTCATTGGTTAGGATAAGTGTCTCTTTTGTTTTTACTGCTGCCATAGATTAAATTCTGTAAGGCATCCCAAGGCTTGTCTAGTGGTTAGGGAAAGAGTCTATAGTGCATCCCAGGGCTATTGAACATGTAAGAAGAGATTGGTTAATTGAGTGCATCACCGTTAATGATAACTCTATCTATTCGAATGTTTGATGTTATTTTTATGTCTATAATCAACTGAAAGGATTAAACAGAGAAGTATCTTGGATATGATTTCATTATTATTGATTTCTGTTATATTATCTTTACTGCATTTTTATTATTTTCGAATTACAAACTTTCAATATTGGTTTCTTACAATTTTGAATTCTTTTATAATTTATGCATTTCATTTAATTTCTGTTTCTAGGAAGTAAACAATTCTTAACCGGTCTATGTGGATCGGCCCTACTCACCGTTTTATTCATTTATTATTTCTGAATAGGTTAATATTATTTTGGTAGGATTGACACCCCATCAGTAGGGTAAACGTAGTCTTTTGGTATATTAATACATTATAAAGACCCCAGCTACTAGGGAGTGTTGGTAGCCATGTTGTCCTAATCCGACACATTATTTGTTTTTGATTAGTGGCAAAGACCACGATTATTATATACTTGGGTTGTGGCAGAGACCGTACCTGTTACAATTTTGTTTTTGGTCCCTTAACCACGATGTATGTTTTTACAATTGATGTTATTACTATTATGATGCCTATATGGCAACCCTTTAATTCTAGAATTTCTAAATAGCTAAAAAGGTTTTTGATTTTTGTTTTGAAATTTTAGTAAAGCTTAAAAAGGTTTTTGGATCTTTGTTTTTGGAACCTCTGATAAGTTAAATGTTGTTTGAAGGGTTTACATTGTTTTTGAAAGCGCATCAACCTCAGTAAAGTTTAAAATATTCTCGAAATATTTTCCTTAGTTCCTGAATGTTTTCGTGCATGCTATTTGCTTTGTTTGCAAACGTTTTCGAAATGGTTTCTAGAAAGCTATAATATATGTAGAGCATGTATATATATATATAGAAAAGGGGTAAGAACCCAGTGAGAGATCACATTTTAGATCACCTCATATATATGTGAGTTTATATATATATATATATATATATATACTCGCATATATCTGTATGTGATAATTTTTGTCACGACCCATTCTCGGGACCGTGACCGGCGTACGAAGTGAACTGTCTATAGGAGCCCGACCCATCTCGCCAAGCATCAAAGATTCAGAAACTATGCCGCCATTTATTTAAAACATTTTAATAAAACCGTTTTTGAGAAAAGTCATATTTATATGATAATAAAATATTTCAAATGTCAAAATATCAGAAATCAATACAAGCGATAAATCGCAAAACCAAACCCCAAAAACCCAAAACCAGCGGACTTTGTAACCCAACAACATCTCGGTACGGAGATCTAAAACAAAATAAGTAGCCTAGCCAAGAGGACGCGACTAACCAAAAATATCGGTGCCTCACTAGGCGAATATGCCAAAAGGTTGCCGAGTCGAATCAACCT